>JANZLH020000395.1:548234-559211 GCA_026770325.2 Erythroxylum fimbriatum
TTTGATCCGGTTAGGTTTTCTGATCTCTGCGTGGATCACCTTTAGAGACAGTCTCTATTGGCTGTTAGGTTTGATGTCTTCATACCGACACCTGGATCCTGGCTTCGGGAAGGTCCCGGTAACAAAAATTTTTGTTTTCCGCACCAGATACATGTGATGTACCTCCCGGGATTTTCCTACAGATGATGTGTTGATTATCGGTCCGACGGAGGCATGTATTTATCAAGTCAAACGATTTTTACATGAATAATTTACTATTAAAGAAATGGGCTCTACCAAATATTTCCTTGGGTTAGAACTTGCTAGGTCATCTACTGGCTTGTATGTGAATCAACGAAAGTATGTGTTCGATATTCTCAAGGATGTAAAGTTAACTTGTTCGAAAGGGGTAGCCACTCCTTTATCTCCTCACTATCGGTTTGATGATGCTAGCTTTCCTTTATTGGAGAATCCAGATATAGATATCGGAAGTTAGTTGGGCGTCTCCTTTATCTTGGTTTTACCAGGCCTGACATCACTCATGCGACTCAGCAGTTGAGTCAATTTGTTCAAGCTCCTACTGAGCAACATTGGATTGATGCCATTCATGTGCTTAAATATTTGAAACAGTCTCTGTGTGCAAGTTTATTCTTTTCTTATAACAATCCTTATTCTTTACAAGCTTATTGCGATGCGAATTAGGCTGCATGTCTTTTTAGTCGGAGATCTTTTACAGGTTTTTGTGTATTCTTGAGTAATTCTCTAATTTCTTGAAAAACTAAGAAACAATCTACTGTTTCTTGGCCTTTTGCAGAGGTAGAATATCGTAGTCTTTCTACTACAGTTTGTGAGTTGCAATAGATTTCTTATTTGCTGGTTGATTTTCCTATTTTCTGTAGAATACTTTGTATTTTTATTGTTAGTTTATGTTATTGTAGATGTAGGGTACTGTAGATGTTAATGATGTTTGTGTTTTGTATATATAGCTAGTGTCGTTTTTTCTTTTCTTTTTACTTTTTACACAGACGGTGATGGTATAAATACCATATGTATTTTCTGTAAATAAAGTGAGAGCAATATACAGTGATCATCGAATCACTTTTTCCCCAATATACAAAATCCCTAGAAGTTACAAATTGTTCAAGTCCTTTAGTCAATACTTGAGTATAGTTTAAAAAATTGTATACTACTCAACAACACGGTTTCGGTTAAAGTACAACAATTTCTTAATTGAGTTTGGATTAAGATATTATTGGTTTAACGCTTTTCTTGATTGATAATTCATAGGCGACTTAAAAAAACATGATTACGTTGGTAATAATATAAAAACCAATCTGGATCGTTTTCATGTATGCAACACTTAACATTAGAATCAATGGAGTAGTGGGCTGATGCCTATGGGAACAGAGGCGAATGCAGCAAAGGTTGATCAGTCCTTGGTGGATTTAGCACCACCGACAGAGCTTGGAGAGAGGGCTAGATTTGATGGACAAACATCTTCATCTGATGCTCAGGGGCCAGCCTCTTTAGATGGGGATCCACATTCTAACCTTGTCGGCGAGGAGTCCAGACACAGGAAGGATGATGTGTCTGCTGATCCCGAACATGAAGAAGGCGAGCTTTCTCAAGACTCAGCTAGATTGGGCAAGACTTCAGTGAGTAGGAAAAAAACCAAAAAGAAAAAGCATAGGAGGACTATATCCCCTGAATGCCTTTTTTAAAATGTAGTCCTCCTTGTGTGGCTATTAGAAGGCATTGGCAGTTCTTGATGTGGGTTAGCTGCATGTTAAGTTTCTTTTGTTTGTTTTGATAGTGGCTTTGTGACAGTGGCTTGAAAGGCTACTTTCTCTAGTTTGTTTCTCCTGTTTAGGTGTGAGTTTGGTATTTTTGTTCATCGTAAACAATGTTCCTTTGATAATTTTAAATATTTTAAAATTTCAAAAAAAACACTTAACATTAGAATTGTATTGTAAGCTTTTCTTTTTTCTAACGTTACTCCATTGATTGAATCTAGTATGGTATATGATATTAAGAGTTAACTACTTGAGAGCAAACAATTTCTACCAAAAAACAAATTCAAACGACAATTTCATATATATTTAGAACTATTAGCCATAGTTAACCTAGCATAAATATTTTCAATGTATCTATATTTTTTTAGATTCCATAAGCTTGTAGCGGTATGTATATATATTCACCAATTTTCACATAAGACATAAGCCAGGTGTAACAGAGTCCAGATCTCCTGTCCAATATTATGGTGTTTTATTGTGTCCAATAAATCTCAGCCGTTTATTTATGTGGGTCCCGCATGGGACCCACGTAGGGTCCGCAAAATAAATGACTGAAATTTCATAAGACAGAATAAGACAGAATAAAATTGGACAAAAAATCTGTTCTCGGTGTAACATCCACGGAGTGGTTCAAGGGAATAAGAAATTAAAAGTGGTTCAAGTACAATGAGCAGAAGAAAGCAGCGGAGCAGTAGAAAAAGAAAAGGAGAAAAATGAAATGGAAACTATAAACAGATACGTGGCCATGAATAGGTACTAGAAGCCAAATCGTAGTTCTTAGAAATAATCCTCCACGGCTGGCACTGACCCACTACTCCTTCTCCCTCCCTCTCTCTCTCATTCCTATTGATTTTCAACTGTTTCATATAAACCAGGGAAGCGTCTTCTTCTACACTAACAGAGAGAGGTATTGTAGAGGGTTATAATGAGATATGGTAGGTTTAAGTGTAGTCTTAGAGCCCCAGAAGAGTGGTGTTAACAAGAAAACTCCACAAGTTATCAACAAAGCCACTATGATTAATATCACCAAGCCTTCTCCTTTTTCTTCTTCTACCTCTTACTCTTCTTTCCCAGTCCCTTCTTTTCTTCAACAATGCTTTCTTTGCAGCCAAAAGCTCTTGCCTGCCAAGGATATATACATGTACAAGTAAGCTGCTGCCATGTTCTTTTATTTTCTGCGAAGCACGCAGATCTTAAACCGTGAAGGCTCAAGCACTTTAATTTTCAACCTATAGATGGGATCTTTTTGTTTTTTGTTTTGGCTAATCTTTTTAATGGGCTTCGTCTATTTTTGTGTTATATATCCATTTAACTTGTTGTTTCCTGATTTATATAGAGGAGACAGAGCGTTTTGTAGCGTGGAGTGTAGGTGCAAGCAGATATTTATGGACGAGGAAGACAGTCTAAGGAAAGGGAACTGTTCATTGACGGCCATGAGACCAAGCTCTGCCCCTTCTTCGTCTTCTTCTTCATCATCGTCATCATCAGTCGCCTCTCGCAACCGGAAAAGCACCAGAAACGGACCGGAGGGTGGTTTCGTCTATTGAAACCTGTGGGAATGAGTAGTAAAGAAGGAGAGACCGATAAAACGAAAGGAGAGTAGGGTAGTTTTTTGTTTTCGTTTATTGGTCGTCCTTCTATAATTATATTCAAGTTTTATCCTGTCTGCCTTTTGGAAGTGACATTCTCGCCCTCTTTGATTTTGTTATTTTGAATGGAAGCAAAAATATATTAAAGGCGGCATTTCATATGATGAGCTCAACCGATGGGAGCTCATGGTTTGATTGCTTCCTAATTACACGTTAAAAATCTAAAGGACGGTACTTCTAGGTAGACGAGCTTTAAATGAATGTGATAAGTCACGGTGTTTACATTAGTTAACTGTTGCGGTTTCGTTCTCATTGATTCAAGAGCTTTAAGGTAAATATAAAGGGTGCTATCATTGTCTTGGGACAGACAACTCTCTTGTTTGGTTGCTAAGAAAGATGGCGATGAATGGTAAATAGGGTTGGATGCTTCTGATGCGCGCATATTAGTGCAATTGTAGAGGTAATACCTTAGATTGCGCACTCAGAGGACAGTGTGCCACTTAGAGGGAACAATTTTGTTGGAGAAGATGGCAAGGGAATCAGGAGAACAACTTTATGGTCCCCATAAGAGACCGTTTTGTCCCCATAAGTGAATAAGGTATCCTTTTGCATGGCATGGTTGCATGTACTTGTCCTATAGTTTGTTTGTTAGTGGCAAAATAGCAGTACTACTTGTCCTAGAAAAGAGTTAAGGTTTGGTCCTAATGCCACAGTTTAGTTCATTGTTTAAGAACCCACGTCATAAAGATGCAGGGGAGAAGTAGATGTGTTTAATGGGACTAGAGACCACTCCAATTGAACCAAATGTACAAAGAACATTAATGTTAAGGTTAACAGTAACAACTTAAATGAGGAAAAGGAATGAGAAGAAATAACCGAAACGATATTAAATCATCAACTGTATAATCACGATAGAGGACGAGTTCAATGGCATGTGCTAATATTGTCACACTACATGATAAGGAACAGGCCAGACTATGTATGTGCTTGCCCCCTTTACATGTATTTTTTTAGCAAAAAGTGGGAAATAAAAGGCAAAGCTAGCTTGGAGAACAAGGACTGAATCTGGAAAACAATGGGAAGAATTTCGTGACATGGGCTGAGTGAAATGTATAATATGTTGTCACAAAAAATGTACAATTGTGTTGAGAAGCTGATATGATAAAAAGATCCAAGGACTTGGGACCATGGAATCTTATACTTTACTATGCAGCTTTGATGTAGTTGGAATCAAAATAAATAAGAGGACAAACCAAAATAAATAGGAGGAGGGCCTGATGGTTTTTTATGGAATAAATAGGGTTACACTTGTCTTCATATCCAAATCCCCTGCCTGGAAAAGCGACAGTTGTACGCTGATGCTTATTGCCTACCAGTAGCACTACGAAGACAATCCCAAGAATATATACTTCTCTTTCTTTTCTTTAAATATGGGATGAGATTGAGATTAGAAAAAGAACAAAAAAATGGTGAAAAGAAAAGCTTCCTAAAATCTAATCCTGCACTCACAAGATTTGTCTACACATTTACGTGAAGAATGGTGACTGTTCCCCTTCTATTCAAAATGTGTTTCCAATCATTCTAGTTTCGGCGGGGCCGCACAACAATAACAGTAAAATTCAGGGAAACCAACAACAGCATCTGAAAAATGGCGCACAAAATTGATTAGTTAGAGCTGCAATTTGTCCCCGCTCAAACACGTTACAAGTAAATGCAATATACAAGTGATTGTCTAGCTAGAGTTTCCATTCCTGTGGCTTTCACTTAATACATACAGGCACTATGTATAGCCTCATAAACTTCTCGCCACCATCTCCGCAATCACCATGATTAACCAGATTTGAATAACAGAACAGCTTTCTGGTCCAAATAGAAGTAAACAAAGTGGTTTGTCTCGTGTGTCACGTATGAACCTGTACATGGCAACATAGAAAGCAAATAAAAAGATGCAGGATGTTTTTGAAACTTTAAAATAACAAATGCAGGGTGGAATTTTCTCTAAGCAACCAGCGATATTGATCATGAAACATTCATTTTTGACAAGATCAATGCCCTTAAAGATATTGTTATGTATTTCTCTACCGCAACATCATAACAAAATGTTTCGTGAATTCAGTCTTGGACAGAAACTGATAAAACTCTGATATCACATCCACAGCATCACAGAAACTATTGTTGAAAAAGGCACCCCATCTAACTCTTCAAAGAATCATTTTCCCACAATTGAAGCAATAGACATATATCATGAAAATATTAGTATTATTTTTCCCACTAAATCAGTACATCTCCATAAAACATAGTTAAATGCTTCAATGTTGGAATCCTAAGTGGAGTAGTTTAAATTGCTAATACAATTAAACTTTCAGGTACAAAATATTTGTTTGTTGGAAATATCTATTTAAACAAAAGTTTCAAATTTCAACTATATTAAGATACTATGTACCAAAAATGGTGCTTCTAGATTCTTCTTCCAGTTGTTCAACCATAGATAGCAATCTTAAATTTCTATTCCAGCTTCCAATAAAAATATATTCCAGTTGATTTTATAAGCAACCTTGAACTTTATCCTAGGAAGAACCAGTGAGAAGGTTGTGCTGTGGGAGGAAAAAAAAATAAAGGATTGCCATTCTCCAACTAGAAAGATATGGAAAACCTGAAGTAAAATCTCACATTCATTGCAGAGTTTAAGCTTAGGAATGGATGACAGGGTCAAACAGTAACCCATTGGAAATAGGATTAAGCAGGTTGAAGAGTTTCGAGCTTAAGTAGCATTATCCAGATCAAGATGAAAACATGTTATATTTACATAATTATCTCAATTTTGCAATCAGATAGTCTGCATTCATATTGAATTTTGGTTAAGCTCAAACATCAACTTTTATGCAGAAGGATGTTTAAACCTGCTTTAATATGCAAATATAAGATCTCAGAGACACCAAGATTAGCTGAACCTTATAAGTGGTACAAGAAATAACATTAACACAAGTACATGATCTTGCAGTATTTCCATTGCCAAACTATGCTGTACGTACTAATAGTGTAGTCCCAAGGTTGCCAACTTTAGATTGTGAGAAGCAGATATTCTAGAATCAAATTAGACACAGTAAGTTCCCTTGATCCCCATTGCAATCCCACAAAATAAAGTAAAGAGAAGTGTCAAGAATCCCACATCGGACAAGTGTGAGTGTATTCAATCATTTACAATAGTGTACAAACCTCCCCTCTTAAGCTAACTTTTGGGGGTGAGTTAGGTCTTTCAATATGGTATCAGAGCCCGCTTGTCTCAATAGTTTGGGGCAGTGCCCGGTTCTATCCCTTTACCTAATATGCCCAGCAAATGTCCAACCTTACTTTAGGTTGAAGGGGGGTGTCAAAAATCTCACATTGGACAAGTGTGAGTGCATTCAGTCATTTATAATAGTGTGCAAAACTCCCCTCTTGCGCTGACTTTTGGGGGTAAGTTAAGCCTTTCAACAAGAAGGACCATAAATCCTTTCAACTTTCTTAGACTACTAGGAAGCAAAAACTTAGTCGTTTTTACTAACATTGCTGCAGGTAGAAGCCAAGAGGAAATCAAGAAGCCAATTCCAAATTAATTGGTGTCCTCAAGTTCAGTTCAAAGACAAATAATTTTCAGTGGCATGGAATGAGATAAATCTACTCAGTCACCATTCGCTGGGATCAGTAAGTTAACAGTTTAGTAAACCTGCTCATATAATGGAAAGAAGAAGAAGAACAAATTTCCAGTTTAATATCAGTATCCTCAGTGAATGTTCAAAAGTGAATGGATGATATGTCATTAGCCATCTTGCTCCCAAGCTCAGCCTGGCACTTAATAAACATTCTCATGAGAAAATTAAGGATGGCTCAGGATCTGTTCCATGTCTTAGATCACACATCACATTCATCCAATCATAATTTCATTTCAAACATTCAACTACAGGACACTGTTCAGAAACTTGAAGCAAAAACTCTCACCCGCAGTTCACTTGGGGTAAAAAAGATCATTCGTTAAAGCATCTACAGTGAAGACAAGTGTACATCCTCCAAACAAAGAGTAGATCTATCATTTCTACTTCCCAACGATAGAATAACGCTTCTCATCCAGTAAGCAGCAAACCCAAATGAGAAATAAAGCAAATAATGTTCCACAAGTCACTTTAAGTGCCCAAAAACCAAAGTCACAAGTGCTAAATCTAAGGCAACGCCAAATGGGAATAGCCAAAAACAGCAGCGAGTTTGAGGATTGATTACCGAAATTGCGACCAACAATGCAATGCCACGTGGGACCGTGTTTTCTATCAAACTCCTTCTTTATATGCTCTGCTACATCCTTCTCTACATTGTGCTTCTCAAAAGCCTGAACCAAGTCAAAAACAATACTGAAAAGCTCAAAAACAGAAGAAACTACAAACTGCCCAGATGAGAATCCAATCAAAAAAATAAAAAAGGGGCCAACTTTAAACGAAATTTCTATAGAGAGAACTAACAGCGATTGCAATATCAACCGCCTCATTTTGCAGTTCTTCCTTCATATCAGCGTTTTTTATGATGATTTTCTTCGTGGGGGGTGGTGCCACGATCGGAGAGAGTTTCCGGTCGTCGGAGTTGGGTTTCACGAGCAGACTTCCGGTGATGCTTCTCTTTGCTTCTTCAGTACTCATTTCTCGGAATTTTCCTTTCCTTCGATTGGAGGCAAAAGACACAGAACAGAAGCCCCCTCTTATTTTGGTTAAAAAGTGAAAAACAGCCTTACTTTTAGCTATGTGTCTAATCTTTTTATACTGTACGTTGTTTTTATTTAATTGAATAGAATTGAAACAATAATTAATTATCAAAATGATTGCAAGCCCAAGTTCACAAATTGAAATTAGTTTTACGCAAACAATCTTCAAATAACATGTTTGGTTGAAATACATCAACTTGATAGAACTGATCTAAATTCAAACACGGTTAATAGTACTTGTTCATTTTTCTTCAATAGTGTGATCGATCTGATATGAAACTAACTTTTATAGTATCTAATAAATAACAAAATGAAGTTACCTTTTTTGTTTACTTGAAAATCCATTAAATGATATTGTTGATGAAAACTGAGATAAACAAGTACCATCTACATATTCTAAATGTAATACTCATGAACTTGCATTTATTTCCATTTTATATCAAAATCACTATATTTAAGTAGATATCATAACATTTAAAATATGACTACCAATTATCGATGAATCTTTGTCCCTTTTAGTTTTTATTAAGATCACCAGCTGTGATGTAAGAAATAAATGCCACCTAGAATGTAAGATCAATTAAGCAACAATATTAGATTGTAAAAGAGACCCTTGTTTCACCATGCTTTTACTTCTTTTCCAACCTAAACTTTTGCTTCCGTAGAAAGAAACCATATAGTATGAAACATATAATATTTTTATTGATTTTTTGCTTAGTTACAATAAGAAAGAAGCTTTGCTTTTATAAACTAAGTAAAGAAGATGAAGATAAACAACTTTAGAGAGAAGATTCCCATAATACAATAATGCACACTATAATACAAAAGCTAATAATAAAAGAAATAATTATTGGGGAACACTGGGTCTTAATAATATTCCTAAAAGATAAGAATATGCTAAAAAGATAAGAAGGAATTTTTCTAATAAAGAGGCGCATAGAGAGAGCATGGTCCACTACTATCATCATCTGAGTCTGACATATCCCCATCCATTTTGTCTATTTCTTGGATAAAGCGGTCTATTTATGAATCAATTCAAACAGAAGGCCGTGGATCTTGGGCATCTTAGAAATAATGTTAAATCCAATAACAGTAAATTGGTTAATAGAAGAACAATACCCAACAGAAGGAGAGATAGGCTTTGGAAGAGCAAAATCTTCCAGTTATAGATCTATAGAAGTGCAGGTAGTTGGTTTAGTTGCTCTAGGATAATGGTACAGATGATCCAGAAAATGATGCAAATCACTTATCAAATCTTTATGGTCTTTGGGCCATTCAGTAGAGGTGTGCCAAAGTTGGATATGATTAATGATGCATATATATCATGTCACAGCTAAGCTATAAGGTTGGTGGATGATAAAGATAGAGTAGGCTTTTTTATTAGCCAAAGGAATATCCCATAACTGATATCTATTAAAGATATTTGCAATTTAGAGGCATCATTTTGGGGGAGGTTGGAACCACTCAAGGAAGGTCCAGAAGAGAGAGTCAGAATTTGTGGGATCAACAAGGTGTCTATACACATACAAAGAAGAAAGAGAAGTGGGATATACCTATTGGGTAGATAAAGCCCATTATTCCACATTAATGGTTTTTATTTAGAGAGGGAGTCATAAAGATGGTAGATTACCCTATAAAGTGTTGTAATATCAAAGTGGTAAGGATGTGGTGGAACATTCAGAGTTGTAAGAGCAAGGCGAAGATAATAGAACAAGCTCTTTCGACTAAGAGTAACAATGTCTTTTAATATGGTCGACAAAGTTTTGGTAAGTAAAGGTGGGTTTTTTTTTTATTTTCACATATTGAGGGAACTCTGTGATAGGAAGTAGGAGAGGATTGATTTTTTAAATAGGGGAGAGAGTAAATGAATTGGTTTGTGAGGTTGAGAAAGGAAGTCTATAAGAATGGGGACCTTTCATATGACGAATGGTAAATTTATAGCGAAAAAACCATTCTTGCCATCGAAGCAATTGGCTATCAGGTAATGTCTTCTTTTTAGGCTCGAGAATCTTGGAAAAGCTATATTGTCGATTTCAATTAGAAAGTGATAAGGGCTAAGGTGGAAGTTGAATTTTTAGATGCCTTTTCTTACCACCAAAATCTCTTTGTAAATAGCATGTTAATGCTTTTTTGATTCTTTGAACTGGCCACTAGCATAGCCACATTAATGTCTTTTCCCATCAATCTCTTCAATTAAGACATCACCCCATTAATGGTGACTTATGTCTATTTGTAAAATACGTTGGCCTTTGTTAAGAATATTTAAAGTAGGTAGATTATGATAGGCTTGCTTTAAGTGCTAAACGACTCTAGTTTGTTCTTTACTCCATAGTAGTGGATTCTTCCTTAACAATTTTTATAATGAAGTTGTGTAATCAGTCACGTGGGAGATGAAATATCTAGTGTATTTAACATTTCCATAGAATTGTTAAATCTGCTTAGTGTTGAGATTTTCATTAGGAAAGTGTAATGGATTATTAGCTATACTTAAACCAGGCTGATAAAATTCATTTGGAAGTTCATAACCAAAAATTCTATTTGGGAGTCCCAATATGACTTTTCTTATCTAAGAGCATAATCCCATATTACTTTGTAAGATCCAAAAATGATTGGAGTAAAGCCTTACAATCTTCGTGGGTTTTGGAATATAGGAGTATGTCATCAATGTAGTGTTGGATCCCAAATTGTTCTGGGAAGTTATAACTATTATATTAGAAATGTTGGAAGTTAAAGTTGGAAAAATGTTACATTGAACATACTTCGGTGTTTTAGCCATAACTCTTTCTCTAGTTATCGAAATGAGATAATTTTTGATTTGAATTAAACTAGAGAAATAGGGCTACAAATTATCTGATGAAATTGAGTTTTAATTTAGTCTCTAAGAGTTTCA
>JANZLH020000395.1:607488-619306 GCA_026770325.2 Erythroxylum fimbriatum
ATTTTATTTTTATTTATTCTTATAAAATTTTCATCTTATTTATTATATTCCGGTTTGATAGCGGTTTACTACCGGTTAAACCTCTAAACTTTAAACCTTTCTTTCGACCTGTTCGATGTCCGGTCCGATTTTTAAAACATTGGTTTAAAGTTATAATAACATTAAAGTAAGTTAATTTTAAAAAAAAACAACTTTAAAATAAGTTACAGGTGAGAGAGGCTGAGGGGCCCCCTCTTACAGTGAGCCCTTGGGTAGGTGCCCCTCTGGCCCCTACCCAGGGCCGGCTCTGGTTACAATTTATTTGGAGATGTTCACTCACCGGAGAAAGTTAAAAGTTTCATCTTTTGCATCCTTTTGGATATACCAAAAAGAATTTTTTTTCGACTCCTATAATGCTGAAATTTAAAATTTACTCTTCTTTTGTGGTCTGTACAAACTTCAACTCTATTGCAGGCTCGTTATTTCAAGGACAAGTTGATTATTTCAGCCATAGGTGTGTGGCTTTTGGTGAATAAATCATAAAACCATCGTCTGTAGACTGTTTTTTTTTTTTTTTTCCTGAACATATAAATCAATGTATAGGTGTTCATATTTATATGGATTCATTGCCCAAAACAAACTGCAAACTTTACAGAATCCTATACCTATAATTCTTTCCAGGCCAACATATGTAGTACGCACAATGTTTACATGGTAATATCAACAACTCAGTGAGCAATCACCACGGGAAACAAATGGAAGGTTCTGCCTTTTGTGTTGAACTCATTCTTAGAGTGGAATCCAACCCTGTGTTGAGACGGAATTGAAGTGAGACCAATTATTGAATTGAACTGGATCAAGGTCTGAGTGTAGTGAACTAACCTTGATAAGTCCTTTTTCGGTGCCACATATAATGATGTCATTAGCTGTAAGGAGGCTAGTTATTTTGCTTCCTGCTGATATCCTCCCAACTCTCTGATGTGTTGCTCTCAGCCAAATCTATTCTCAACAGATACTAGAAGTACTTAAGATGGCCTCCTAAGCAGCTAAAAGCACTTTTACAGATAGAATTTATGATATAAAAACTATCAATATGCATCTAAGAGGGGGTCCAAATGATGAAATGTAGCAAAAGTTACTTGGCATTCTGGCTTTAGGTTCTTGACAGAAACATCAGAAACTAAAAAATACCACCACGTACCTGTAGGGTGCTGGTTGATGAGCTGGAATTTAAGTACAAGAAATCTTCCACTACTCCCATTATTAGTACATTTCTTACTTCAGCTATAGAAACTTGGGGATGATAGTGTGTTCTGCAATCCTGTAAAGACATTCCTAAGCTTAATAAAAGCTTTTTGTGCAACATACACTATTCCTATTACAATTCATTGCTCCCACCTGAACTTTTGAACCCTCGACATTTGAACTTGCACTGTAAATCCATTCTTTGTACACAACAATAGAATTGACGGGCTTACTTTGCAATCTCCAGCTCTTTGTTGGTGGTCTAATCTCTCGCTGTCGGTTGCTTGCTATGGCTAACTCCTACAGAAGGGACGTCAAATACTTCTCAAGCATATTTCATGAGTTGAATTAAGAGAGGCTCTATGACCTACCTGTATGCTTGAATCCGTGCAGCCTATGTACACTTTTCCCCGGACCACACTCATGCATTTCGCCTTTTTGGCCTTGCAGATATCTTTTATCGTTCTTTGGGGATCAACAACCTGTTTAAGATTAAGTTCTGAAGTTAAAAGAGTTATCCTGCAAGTGAATTTCAAAGAGCAATACTAATATGAGTTCTCATAATTTGAGCTAGTAACAATCTCATGATCTCCATATGCTTATCCGGAAATTTGAAAAGATAAAAATTCTGTTCTCAATCATGATATTGCAGTCTTGTGATTGTGACTTTTGTTATTCGGTTCCTCAGCATTTCTTATATTCCCTTGGCAGTTAGGTTTACAAGCCTAACATTGTTTGAATTAAAAGAAACTAGTGCAAAATACCAGACTCATACATAAGGAAATCAATCATTTACTTAAATTTCTCTTTTTAGTTTGAAGTTTGAACACTGAACTTTTAAGAGTTGTCAAGTCTATAAGCCAATTTGACTTGCTAATTTTTCACCTTCATTGAATGACGTTGGGTGATCACAAAAATCATTTGGCCATAGGTTTGTAACTTCCGAACTGCGTCTTTCATGGAAACAACTTCAACGCACTCCAGTTTCCTGTAGACCATTTCCCATACCTGCATAAGAAACACATAACTTAAACGTCGAACTACTCGAGATTTCAAGATCTGAAGAGCAAACACAGTACTATCTTTGTGAAAGAAGTGTTTCACACCCTGATAGTTTTATCATCAGATCCACTCAAAAGGCTGTCTCCTCCTTCAAAGAGTGCAAAACATGTTACTGTTTTTTTATGTTCTTTCATGTGGCACACAAGAGTAGCCGATTGCTGTTTGATGTCCCACACCTGTTGAAAACCTTCAAAAGTTTACTAAAAAATTCTTCTGTATTTTCCATTGTGAAGATTTTTTGGCCTTGAATTTTTATCCCCAGACATGAGAAATTGTACTGTTAAGTGTTGAACCTTTAATATGTGGAACTATTTCATACCTTGATTGAACCATCAGAGTATCCACTATGAAGCAGTCCTTTATAGTAGATGAGAGCAGTCACTGATCCACTTTTGCTGTCCGATGCCTCCATAATTTGTGTATGCACACAAGAAATACGCTGTTCTTACAATAGTAAGGTTGATGTGAGGAAATGAAGTGCTGCTTCTACTAACCATTAATGCAATATGTTCTAGACATGGATGCTCGTTGATAATATGAATATAGATGGGACAATCTTCCTGAGAGCCACTGAATGCTTACATAGATAGTTCCATGGAGCACAGGTTAAATGAAAACAACAGCAGAGATGCTAGCAGGAAGCTGAGTTACTAGTTAGGACTAGAAAATCCAAGAGCATTCAGAATTTGAATTTAGAGATGGTCACTCGGGTGTTCCTTGAATGGCTTGCAGGAAACTATGAGAAGGGTTTCTGAGAGTCTGTCCTATTATTGTGATAACATTGAAGAGCTATCTAACACTACATTTAGTAAAAATTGATACTGCTGTATTTCTACCAAAAAGTTCTTGTGAAGAACAACATAAATAACAGAATAAAGAATATGTGACTTTTTATGCAACTCTCAGTGCTTTAGACCACTAACCGATTTGTTGCGCAAGTAATAGTCAGCCACTCTATGCAATTCCTCAGCCATCCAGGTTACGCTTGAAAACCGCCTCAGTGACTCCCTTACTCCTTCCGAGAGATGAATTAGTTTCTGCATTCCTGAATAAATAACATGAATCCAGATAGGCATTGAACATAAATAACTGTGCTTTCATATTAGTACATTGTACAGTCGCACGTTAGCTATAGCTGACTTTCTGATGAGATATTAGAGCCTCTTCAGGTCACAGTCCTGTATAAGTGGGATCTTTACCTCTTCCAGATGCATAGTTGTAGATGCAGAGACAGGCTAGCAGCCTCTCCTCAAGCTCTAAGCCAGGATGCATAAATTGCTCAATTCCATTGAGCAAGATATCGCATGCAGTATATCTTATACTCTTTGGACATTTGGCAACTTCGAATCCTAACCATGCAATCGCTGTGAGAGAGTCACGAGAAAGCTTCTTTGTCTTACTTGTCAAACCTTTATTTAGAGCATGGAAAACAGGTTCCCCCATGGAAATGATTCCTTTTGCAATTTTGCTGCACCACCAGTCTATTTCTCTGTCCTGCATATGGTAGATCTTTATTAATTTGAATACCTAAATATAACAACAAAACGCACCATCCACTTTCACATCTTACCTGCAGGCTTGGATCCATCCAGTCAAAGTTTCTTATCATGTTTCGATGGTATAAAGAGCTTAAACCTGCTTTCTTCACCAGCCATGCCACTGTGTATGGTTCCCCTGTCCAAGAATAAGTTCCTCCAAGATTTGCTAGAATGAATGCAGATAATTGCTGTGTAGCAGAGCAATTTTCTGAAGCTAATAATTCAAATATGATCTGCATGGCCTTGTCTACGAATACGCTCTTGACCGACAAGTTTTCCTGATACATCAAATTGCTGGCTACTTCAGCTGCGCAGAAGTTCAACTTTCTCCACCATTTATTCAGTCAAATAATAAAGCATACATTACTCTTTTTAACATAAGCCCATAAAGGAAGAGCACAATGTGGTAACTTACCGCTATCTCTAATTGCAATACAAAATTAGCTACCAAAAGTTGATAGTTCTGTTGAAGGTTTGGCACACAGTGGATTAGTGATTGCACCATGTCTGTGCTTCCTTCCTTTTTCATCCTTCGCAATAGGCTGATGGCTGAGGATCTGAGACCCCCCCAAAAAAAGAAGCAATCATATACTAATAAAGAACGATGAACTTATGTAACTTATGCAAAAGATCATTATATTCTGCTTATAAGTAGATGTCTCTATGAAGGATAATTAACTTGATCAATGATTTAAAACAAGAAGGTGTAGTCGTTACAACTTCAAATAGAAAATCTCAAGAAAACTGGGTTGAGTGAGAAAAAACCTCTAGAACTTCACTGGTAAATGTTTGGCATGGACCTAGAAGTGACATTTATAAGCACATTCATAATGTTGTCAATAATACAATTCTGACTACATGACCATGTGAGTCGATAAACTGAAACTTGTACCTTGGAATGTGAAGGATTTGATGGCAAAACTCAAGTGCTGTTAACTTGGCATCCTCCACGTCACTTTGCAGGAGACATTGTAAGGGGGAAATGGAAATAGTTTGTGATACATACTTTCTGCATTGTCCATTGAATTGCATACACTTTATCAGAACTTTGACCAAAGAGGTATATTCATTTGTATTGCAACTTCTAGCAAGATCTAGGAGCCTGCAGAGAACGTGAGGAGAAGTAATTGCAGCCATGTGCATATTATTGGTTGCACAGTCAAATGCAGTTATCAGTACTTCAATAATCATTAAAGAAGCTGTTGGCGGTGTCATCGGAAGTGACGTTGGTTTCCCCATGTTCATGTTTGAAGTGCAGACAACCTCCACCAACTTAGGCAAAAGTTCTAATGTCTTTATTTCCGTCGGAGAAGGATTTATCAAGTATATAAGAGTAGCTGCTTCGTGCACATTGTGCTTCAGAGCACTTGCGAGATCACAAAGCTGCAAACCCTTCTTCTTGATGTCTGCTAAAGCAGACTTGTTCACTGATATTATAGATGTAAGCACATATACTGATGCTCTTATGATTCTTTCCTCCTTGGAACATGAAATAGCTGTAAGCAGTTGATCCAAAATCACGTCCTTCAACATTGTGTATTTTGCTCCTCTTTTCTTGTTTAGCAGTTCGTAAATGGTTGTAACTTGTACAGCATAGTCTTCCTCACACTTTACTAATCCATCCGAGAAAAATAGTTTTGAAATTGCTTTCTCAAGTACTCCAACCAATCCCATTTTGGAATCATTTCCAGAGATATCGAACGATTCATTGAAGTTTCTTGACTTATGAGATATCTGTTGTTTAGTTGGAGATATTTTCTGTTGACTTACCAGGGAAAACTTGCAACTCTGCAGATTTGTGGATGATGTCTGATTAAGAACTTCGCGCTGTGATAACTTCTCAACTGAATTTTCTTCTAGGAGGCAATTCTCCTTGGTATGATATCTATGTTTGGATAAGGATAAATCTAAATCACTGACAGAATTGACAAATCTGCCAGAGAATAAGTCTGTTATGTCTACATCTTGCACTTGATGTTGTGGAGAATGTGGCAAGATCATTTTTGTGGACCTTGTACTCAATGAAGAGCATGGAGCTTGCAGGTTCCTGTGCAAGTTAGAGAAATTTCATGTCAGAAAGAAATTATAATTATGAGACTACCTTTCTATTGCTTTCTTGGGTAATAACTAAAGATAGCTATAGCTGCTATTGTGAACGTAACTGGGCACAGACTTCTGGTTGCAGTTTATTGTCGCTTTCCCTTGCTCTTCTGGTTGAAGTTTTAACATATTCATTGGTTCCCTGGTTTTCGGAGATATGAATGAGTGTTATTATTGGATAGTTCTTGAAAATGGTAAGTAAAATTGCTTTGAAACATTTACCTCTAGATCACTGTCATTCAGAGAACAATCGTGATGTGAACTCGATGAAGTTGGTGTATCTGATTCTGTGTCCAGGAGCACTTCATGGAGGCATTTGATGCTTAAGTAGTCCTCATATTCTGTTTTCTGAAATTTTGACTTTGGAACTTGATTCAAATGTTTAAGAGCTGTACTACTATGTTGAAGTTTCTGATTTTCTCTGCATACTTTAGGTTCATTTGGTAGACATTCAAGTACATGCCCTTGAGGATCAAGTGGATGTACCTTGTCATTCTGCGTTAACATTTATAACAATTTAATCTGTTAACAAACACGAGCCAAATTTGTTGAATAACATATACGACTTTGTAAATAAAAGCAAGATTATCCATAGCTCTTTTGTGATTTTCAATTTCAAGCATAATCGTCAATCAGAATTCTGCTCCAATATGAACGAATACAAGGCTTACAGTGTAAAAGCTTTGGAAGAGGTGTCCTTGCTCAGTAGAGTTGTAATAGTCATTAGTGCTGGTCTCTACATGCCTGTCATGAGATACAACGACTATGAGCTATGAGAAGATATCACAAGTATATAGATTCAAACTTACTCTGGCTATTGTAATTGATACAGAAAGGACAGGGAAGTATTAATGATTTTTCTCTTCTAATTTATACTGCCATTTGTTCATTCAAGAGTTAGTCCTGGGTAATTAGGGAGGTCCAAATTCAACTTTTGTGCCATTAAATGTCAATGATTAAATTATAGAAGGTGCAATAGCAGAAAATGAGTAAAAGAAGACTTACGAAAAGCACTGTGATTCATCTTCCAGGGAAGAAGAGTTTATATTTCTGTTGTTCCCCGTAGGAATCTCTCCATATGAAATAACCTGATAATACATTAGCCACTGTTTGTGCCTCCCGGCAATTTGCTTTACTGCTTCATCAATACTGTCCTCGCTACTATCTGCTAAAGGATCATCCGATAAGCCTTTCTGTTCATTGATTACTTCTACTTGGGGCATAATACTCGAGTAAAAGAAACTTCTCCCAAATTTCAGCAGAAATTCTTTTTGAAGCAATCTTGGAGAGACTAGCATTGCTTGAAGAAAGTGCAGGGCTACCTGCCATTCATCGTTTTGCAGCTTCTTAACAACTGACAGATAGAAGTAGGCTAAACAAACCAAATAATGGTTCGAAATTCCAGCTGTGACTCCGTGCTCATCAAGCAGTGCTGGGACCTGAAGCATTCTCTCTGAATCACTCAGTAAAGTGCTTTTCTCCCCATGACATTTTGCATGTAACGCAGCTTCAATGTTTTCAATACCCCAGTAAAGATTTGAGAGGACTGAGTGCTCGAAGAATTCAAAGAACTCTTGCTTTTGAATGTGTAGCCTGGAAGTGCATTGCAGTTTCAAGGATTTCCAGGAGTCTGTGTTTGCTAGGAATTCAAGAATGCATTCATTGATTGAAAAGACAAGTACCCTTAAGGATTGAAGGTCTGGTCTTTCGTCATCTTGAGACAGAACTGAGAAAGAACAAGATGAAACAGAAGCCATGAAACCTTCAGACCTGCAGACTTCATGAGAAGAATACTATGAAGAGGATAAGAGAGAGATCTGATTGGAGGGTATTGTGTTAAGAACAGCACTTGTAGAATTTTAGGCATGGAACAATTCCCCGTGACTCTTCCAGCCAAACTCCAAACTCCAATGGTCCCTCTATTGCCCAATTCCTGCCTAGGGACAAGAAATTGACCATAGCCATCTATTCATGGAAGGAAAAGGGAGTGTCTTCACATGCCATTGATCGTACACGTTCCAAATTCTTAGTTGTCTCTTTTTATTCTTTCTAATTAAGATTCTTCTAATCAAAGACTAAACAGTAACTTGATATTGGAAGATTTAGCTATGCCGGTGTGGGATCATTATTGGGTTGAATTCAATTGGTATGCTTGTGATGTATTGGTGGACGTAGACAACAGTATTATTATTTACTATCTTCAAGTTTTGTCATTTGGTGTGGAAATGCTGAGAAAGAATCTGCAGAGAACATGTTGACCTGACAGGAGAAGTTTCATCAATGATTAAAAATTATAGTAAAGATTTAAAGACTGGCGGTGTGAAAGAAGCAGATCCTTGACTTCAAGACCTGAAGCATTTCTGCATGAATTAAGGTGATGATGCACTTGAGTGACAAATGGAAATGAATTGAAGAGTGGATGTTTTATTGCAAGTAGAAGCCATGTCTATGTGGGTATGCTTAGCTTGACCACAATGCAGCTGTAGGTAATACAGTGTGTGATTTTGTTTGGTATTGATAAAGAGGCAAGTTGCGCTACTGTTCATGAGGCTGTCATGAAAAGGACACTACGCTTTTGTTGTAAGCAACTTTACTTGGCCTTCTTGTCAGAAAGGTAAACGTCACAGAGCTCACGGTAATGAAAGCTACAAATCAGACAGTACCTCTACAATATTTGGATTGTCAAATTTAGAATGCATAGATTGTTAAATCAAGCGCTGCTTTAAGAATGGCATTAGCCTAGTCAAGATTCATATCCCTGGAGGGACCGTAGGTTGGACATATACATTCACGCATCTTTGTAATAAAATTGTAATATGAAAAACAATATGCCCTAGCCTTTCAAGGTATTAATTTTATTGGTTCGTTTATTTTCCTGTTCATATAAACATACTACATACACAAATACATCAATTAAAAAAAGTCGAAGCAGAAATAGGTTAGTGGAAGTCTGAATAAATTAATCATGATACAACTTTTCAATAATAAAGGAACAAACTCTACTCCTTTAAATCTCTTCCTACATGTTTTCAACCACTATATTATATAATCTGTGAACATGTCTACCTTCTGAGATAATGAATTCTGTAATGACTTGGAGAAAACATTTACATTATAGCTCTTTTCCCCCCTCTTATTGTCATTATAAATGATCACAACCTTGCCTAATATTATGCTCCACAAGCCAGCAAGTATGGGCTCTACGCGGCTGCAATTTGGACTTTGTAGAGCCTACATGGCATCTTCTTATGGTTGAACTGACCCAGTGTTGGAGAATCTACGAGACACTTGACATAGAGTGTGGGCTACCATTACAAATAAAATAAAATAAGGAAACTGAAAAAAGCCAAGGGGACGCGTTTTGGAATTGAAATACAAAGTTATAGAAACTCTCTAAACTAACACTGAACAGTACTGGCTTATACACACATTACACATAAAACTTCTTCAACTTAAGCATTTTCACTACCAAAGACTAAACCAATCCTTAATACAGAAACAAAATAAGAAAAAAAAAGGCACTAGAACTATTAGATTGTAATGAATATCATTCCTTATAAAATGAAAAATACATCTACACATTTGTCCACTTAACTAATACACTATATAAAATTTTACATTTATGAGAAAATTAAGTGATTTTTTAAAAAAGGAAAAGGAAATTGTATTAATAGGCAAAGTAAAACATTCAGGTTGGCAAGAGCCAAAATTCTAAGGCCAAAAAAAAAAGCAATGAAATCCTAAAGAGAATTCAACATCGGTAAAACGATATATAATTGAAATATAGTATCTTAAGTCTTCTAACCTAACCTTGAAAACTTAATAGTGAGATTGAGAGGCATTAAGTTCATATATCCTGATTTATAATGAAGGGAACCAACTAGCTTACTGACTATATCAAAGCTAACTCTTTACTCATGTTGTGCCGGATATTTGAGATAAAATGATTTGTCTGATCCAATATGAAGGAGCTTGGGATGTTACTTGAACAAATTGGGATTCGAATTAGAAGATCCTTGAGTTCCTTTCTTTCTATAATGTATAAACTCCACAACTTAAAATAAGCTTAAAGACTATGTTGTCTCCCTTATGTGTGAATCTAAGATGCTCAATCCAAGAGATGAATTGTTCCCATTAGTTAATAAGGAAATAAAGTTTGCACATCTTAAGATTGGAGAAGCTAAAAAATCCAAGAAATGGCTGATGTTTCCTTAGTTTTTACCACATATGTAGTACATCAGACTTGTCTAGATTCCACCTAACTTATTTTTGGTTAGTAAGCTTTGTTTAATAACATCTAGATTATCAATGAAGCTTTAGGAGACCTATCTAGAAACCAAACAAGCTTTCTTTAGGTGGTAGGTTTTCTTGGAGGTTTGAATAGCTTAACATAAGATCTATTTGTAGAAGTATTGGAGTTATGATTGATCTACATTATTATTCTCTTTGTTCATGTTTGGATTATAATTGAAGGCACTGTTAATGATAGTTTTGGATTCTCTAATGTTGCATTACTAATTACTATCTATAATCACTCTACTTACTTTGTCATTTAAAGGACTTAGCAACTTTAGATTGTACTTGAAACTTGTAAATTAGACCCAATTCATTCTAAAAATCAAACCAACACCAAATATTGCAATCATTCCTATCAATCATTTTAATCTCCTAGCTTAATGTATATCTTAGTCTAAGAATGATTTAGGGTCCATGAGTTTGAAGGAATGGTTTTAATCCTCCAAATGCATTGCTCCTTAATTTTATAGGAATTAATCTATTTGATCTAAGTGAATTGGGAATCATTGAACAATATTTTTTTTTGAAAAGGTAATTTTAAATTAATGAATAAAGTAAATTACAAGAAGTCATTTAATGGAAAATAACCTAAAATACACCATGTATCTAGAAATCACTACAGCTGCAGTAAACCATTCTAGGAAAGTTAGATCTGGAATGTATAATTTCCAAGGTTTAAGAGAGCTAAATTCTCCAAAAAGTCACCAGCCTCTTACTACTTTCTTTTGCCACCTGTTTTATAATGCGTTGCTCTCTTATAGTTGCTATTGTTAACTCTATAAGGGTGCTTAAGCCTTTGGATTTCCCTATATATCTTATGTAGTTTCTTTCTTTCCAAACCTCGTGGAAACGAGTTGCTATTGCTATCATGTAGATCTCTTTGTCTTGTTTGGAACTAGGCATCTGTATTACCCTTTGTATGATGTCTATTAGCCTGCTATGAAAGGGAATATGTGTACATAAAGAAGAAATCCTCTGCCATACAACATTAGAGAAAATGTAATTGAAAGACATATGGTCTCTGTTCTATTAATCTAAGTTGCATAATACACAAACTTTAGTTGTAAATAGGAACTTTAATTTATCCATTGTGTCGAGTCTATTCAGTATAGTTAATCAAAGCAAGAAGCTAGTATTCAACTTGAGAGTTTTGCTCCACCATCTTACACCACTCTACTTTTTCAGCTGAACCAAACAACAGTTCCTTGGATTTCCTATTAGTAAGTTTTGTAATAGGTAGTCCATACCAAAGATAGACATCCTTATCTCTAGTGCTCAAATATTGAGGAATTGATAAGCTTCTAATCAATTCTAAAGGTAGAGACTAGTTATCATTCTCAGTTATCTCTTGTACTTTTGCTTTCTTTGAGCATCTGGCTAGTGAAGTTCTTGCCATAATGTTATGAATAAAAGCTCCTTAAAAACTCCAATTATCATACCATATGATTGAGCTAAGTTTATATTACAAATTGGCCTCACTTTTTTAACTGTTTATGCACTTGTTGACTCCTAATTAATGAATTTTGTGCTTAATTTGGTTCCTCATATCGAACTTTCATAATTTGCAAATTGCCAGTACTTTGTCATGATTTGATATC
>JANZLH020000395.1:656383-666524 GCA_026770325.2 Erythroxylum fimbriatum
GTGATAGAAGCACCAACATAGGCCCACGATCTTGGCAGAAGGTCGAGCACAGGGCCCTAATCGTGACAAACAGTAGACAAACTGACCACGATCGTGGCCTGCGCACAGACAGACGCGGGGTCACTTTTGGATTCGATTTTCAAGGGACATTTCAAACATTTTGAACCCTAGAAAGCCAATAGGGTTACCTTAATTGGAAAACAATATAAAAGTATTAGGAGGTAACCTTAAAAAGGACTCTACATTCAACCTACATTTAGACACCTAAAAGAGAGAGAGAAAAGAAGAGAAGGTTTCGATGCCGAAGCTTCCCAGAATAGGTAATCTCCCAACGCCGCTGCTTTCTTGAATCGTCCAACCTAAGTTTCATTTCCTCCCCATTTCCCTTTTATTCATTTAATGTGTAAGATTGATATCAGTTGTATGGTTATGAATTTTGAGTTGTTAACGATGTTCTAACTTTTCCTGTCAAATTTTACTTATATTTAAATTTAATCTAGTTAAATTGTGTTTATTTGATTTGAGTGTTATGATTGATTAATGTATTTGCATGTTTCAATAACAAACCAAGAGGGTGAGTCAGATAAAAATGATTAGATTAGATTAACGAGAGTTAGGCAATCTAATTGACTACTTAATCAATCTAGTCGGTAATTTCATAGAGAGAGATCTCGTGCGAGACCTGATTGTTTAATAGAGAGCTTAAGAACTAATTAGAATTGTGGGTAATTTGTGAATTAAGAGATTGTAAGTCCATAATTCAATTAGGGTTTACAATTTAAAGAATGATTATAACTCGAGAGAGAGTAATCAACCTTACAATCATTTAGAACTAACACTCCATAAACACATAAATGGCTAAATTAGCATTAATGATAGGTAAGATCTCCTCTCTCATAACTTGATTAATTCTCTTGATAGATTTCCATTGTTACATTATTTGTTCGTTGCTAGTTTGCTTGATTTAGTTTGCTTTTCAGTTTATTATTCGAATTTGAGCCTTAAAAAAAGTGAAACTTGAATTAAGTGGTGCCTAATCACAGTCTCCGTGGGACAATATATACTTTTTACTACAATTAACGACTTGTATACTTGCGATTTTTAGCATAAAACAAGTAGTTTATTTTTGCAATCAACAACTAGAGAGACTGATTTTTGACAAGGAGGATTCAAGGATTGAGGAAAAAAAAAGTTGCAGAGATAAAGAAGAAGAAGAGCAATTAAAACCTATTGAAGAATCTCCTAAATTGGAACTTAAAACTCTCCCTACACATCTTAAATATGCTTTTCCTGAACAAAATTCTAAGCCTGTAATTGCTTATGCTTTTTTAATAAGTGAATAGGAGGAGTAGCTATTGAATGTCCTTAGAAATCACAAAATTGCCTTAGGATGGACTATTGAAGACATAAAAGGTATAAGTCATTTGATTTGCATGCAAAAAATATTGATGGAGGACAATTGCATGCCAGTGATCCAACCCCAAAGGAGGCTAAATCCTAAGATGCAAGAAGTGATAAAGAAAGAAGTTGTGAAGCTACTCGATGTAGGTATGATCTTTCCTACTTCTAATAGTGAGTGGTCTAGTCATGTGCATGTTGTTCCTAAGAAAAGTGGTATGATTGTAGTAGCTAATGAAAATAATGAGTTAATTCCTACAAGAACTGTGGCTGGATGGCATGTGTGCATAGATTATATGAAGCTTAATGATGCCACAAAGAAAGGCCATTATCTTTTGCCATCTATCGATCAAATGTTAGAGAGAATTGTTGGCTTTAAATATTACTGTTTCCTATATGGATATTCGAGTTATAATCAAATTCCTATTGCACCTGAAGATCAAGAAAAAATCACGTTCATATGCTCTTATGATACTTTTGCTTACAAGTGCTTGCCTTTTGGTCTTTATAATGAACCTTTTTTATTTCAACATTGCATGACTGTTATTTTTCATGACATGGTTGAAAGGTTTTTGGAAATTTTTATAGATGATTTTACACTTTTTGGTCAATCTTTTGATAATTGTTTGCATAATTTGAAGTTGATTTTGCAACGTTATGAAGAAACTAACCTTGTGCTTAATTAGGAAAAATGTCACTTTATGGTAAAAGAAGGTATAGTCTTAGGTCACAAGATTTCTTCTAAAGGTATTGAAGTTGATAAGGCTAAAGTTGAATTGATTGAAAAATTACCACCACACACATCTGTTAAGGGAGTCCGAACTTTTCTAAGATGTGCAAATTTTTATAGACAATTTATAAAATATTTTTCAAAAATTACAAAACCACTTTCAAATCTTTTGATGAAAGAAACTAAGTTCAATTTTTCTAATGAGTGATTACATACTTTTATTGTGTCGAAAGAATGTTTAGTTTCTGCATCTATTATAACATCACCAGATTGGTTAAAGCCTTAATTAATGTGTGATGCTATTGATTATGCTGTAGGGGCAGCATTGAGGCAATGAAAAGATAAATTTTTAGGCCAATATATTATGCTAATCGCACACTTAATGACACCCAAATTAAATATGCTACAATTGAAAAGGAGTTACTAGCAATTGTGTATGCTTTTAACAAGTATCGATCATATTTAATTGAGCCTAAGGTTATTGTTTTTATTGACCATTCTATTTTGAGATATCATTTTGCAAAGAAAGATGTCAAACCTAGATTATTGCGATGGATTCTTCACTTACAAGAATTTGATCTTGAAATAAAAGATAAGAAGAGAAGTGAAAACTAAGTAGTTGATCATCTCTCAAGGATTGAAAAGATGTGTGGAGACAAAAATAAAAGAGGAGTTTCCCAAGGAAACAATTTTCTCTATGTCCATTCCTAGTTCAATTTCAGCAATTAATAAATTACCATGGTTTGCAAATTTTGCTAATTATTTGGTAGGTAATCTAATTTCACGGTACCTCACTTATCAACAAAGAATGAAGTTCTTTATAGATGTCAAGTATTATTTTTGGGAGGAACCATATCTATTTAAATGGCGTGTTGATAGAATAGTGAGAAGGTGCGTCTCTGAAGAAGAGTTTCAAAGCATTTTCAAACATTGTCATTCATAAGAAGTTGGAGGCCATTATGGAGCAAATTGAACAGCAGTCAAAGTACTACAATCAGGTTTTTTTGGCCTACTCTCTTTAAAGATGCTTATGCATTTGTTTCCTCTTGTGATAGTTGTCAACAACCTGGGAATATTGATGAGATGTCTCGCACCAACATTTTGATTTATGAAATTTTTTATGTATGAGGAATTGACTTTATGAGACCATTTCCTCCTTCACTTGGTAATTTATACATTTTAGTTGCAATTGATTATGCTTTTAAGTAGGTTGAGGCTACACTTACACACACTAATGATGCTAAAGTTGTGTTGCAATTTATAGGAAAAACACATTTTCACTATATTTGGCACACCTAAAACAATAATTAGTGATAAAGGGACTCATTTCACAAATAAACAAATTTCAATCCTACTTTAGAAATATAGGGTGCATCACAAAAATAGTACGTCATATCATCCCCAAACAAGCGGACAAGTAGAAGTGTCAAATAGGGGGCTAAAAGAAATTTTGGAAAAGATTGATAATAATGCTAGAAAAGATTGGGCTATTAAATTTGATGATACATTGTGAGCTTATCGAACTGTATTTAAAACTCTTATAAGCAAGTCATTTTATATGTTAGCTTTTGGTAAAGCATATCATCTTCATATTGAGTTAGAGCATCATGCATATTGGGCAACTAAATTTTTGAAGTTTGATTTAAAGTTCGCACGAGAAAGACATTTGTTACAGCTTAATAAGTTAGATGAATTTAGAAGGAATACTTATGAGAATGCTGAAATTTATAAAAAAATAGCCTAAGAAGTGGCATGACAAGCACATAAAAGACACAGAATTTCAACTGGGTGAACAAGTCTTGCTCTACAATAGCCATCTGCGACCTTTTCTGAGCAAATTAAAGTCTAGGTGGTCTGGTCCTTATCGAGTAGTTGACACTTCACCTTTTGGTGCGATTGAAATTTTGAATGAAAAGAACAATGAAAGATTCAAGGTTAATGGACAACAGTTTAAGCATTATGTGGTGGGCGACTATCTACAACAGCTACCTTCCATTCTCTCTTTTTCATGGTTCTTCCAAACGTTTGGAAGAACCATGAAAAAGAGAGAAAGTTGAGCTAATGACTATAACTTAGAACTAAATGATTTTTTTTCCTTTTGAATTAAGTTATTTAGTTAAAGTTATCATTTTTCTTTTAGGAATCCTCCCCCACCCAAAACATGAGTGGCACCTAGGGAATTTTCCTTACCCCATCTTTATGCATTATTTCTCTAACATTGGGGACAATATTATCTTTTAAGTGAGAAATTTCCTTAAAATTTTAGTTGTTGGTTTAAAAGTCAAGTTTATTGAAAATCTTTTGAAAAAAAAAACGTCCTCGAGCTTAATTTTTGTAATAAACTTCAATGCTTTAGGATGATATATGATTCCTAAAGAATATAACTTAGGAAAAATGCTTGATACTGTTTCAATGTTATACATAAGCTGAAAATGTTTTTTCTAAGTCCAAATTTGATTTTGATCCATAGTTGATATTATTTTGAGATTATTGGAAACATGTTACGTGAATTTTATTTTAGCAAAGTATTATATTTGACTAACGCCTAGAACCTGCTTAAGGACCACTTGAGGCAAAATAACTAATTTGGGACCTTATTAAAGAAGTGATTTTGGCCATGTTTGGTCGTTTGAGCCTTTCTAGCCTATCCTAAATTAAAAATCATCACTAGTATCCCCATTGAGCCTTTATTCATAGTTATGAGCTTTTTTGTTATTCTTTCATAGCGTATAGTTATCCTATCCTTGAACCTGAATATTTACAACTTCACCCGTGGAAGAACTAATTCGGTCATATAAAAGTATTCAGAGCTATGAGAGGGAGCATAAGGGTGGAGGTAATTTGAGAGGTTAGGTAAGTGAGGAGAGTATGATATTTTTCTCACCCAAAAATCTATATAAAGGCCTAAGTTTTAGGGTGGAAAATGCAATCACAACCACATTTTGGAGAGGAGAGTAACTCACTACACAATCTTTATGAAATTTGTTGTCTTTATTGGAATTCGAAAAAAAAAGAAAAAGATGAAAAAAAACCCCTCAAGTTCTAAGTAAAAATCTTAAGCAACTTTTGAGTGACTATTGAGTAAAGAGAGTGAAAAATGAATCAAAAATTGAGTCTAAGAGTGAAAATAAGGATGTAATCGTAAATAGTGGTAAGGTTGATAAGGAAAATGGTGTGGGAGTCATTATTGAGCATAGGAATCAAAGCATTGGTGTTGTAAAGTGACCAAAAATGTGTTTTCTCACTTTGAATACCCCATTCCTTCCTTCGATTCAACCATTCACACTTGACCTTAACAATACAAGCTTATTTAAGTCTTAATGATCTTTGAGACGATCTTGAATCAACATTAGTGGAGATTGGTGCAAAAAGCAAGCCTATGGGAATTAGATTGGCAATTTTCCTTCCATATAGCTTGTTTGCATAACACTATCCAAGAAACTAAGTAGTGGCCTGATTGGTTAAACATGATTAGGACGATGAGAAGAAGACATGGTTTTCGTTTATACAAAAAAAATTATTGCAATAACATGTAGACTTTTTAAGTTATATTGATGATGCAATTTTTGAGAATTTGGAAGAAGTTTATCCATTTTATAATTCTTTTGTTTGCTTGAGGACGTACAAACTCAAGTTTGGGGTAGTTTGATGCCTAAAAATTCTACAACAATATTTAGTATGTTTTCTCTACCCTAGCATGAATTTGTACCCTATTTTGTTAATTTAGACTTCCAATTTGTTGCTTAATTAGTTTTATTTTATTTTGCAGAAGCTGAAATTTAGGAATTTTTGAGCTAAAAAAGGAAGGATTGAAGAGATATGGTCAAATACTAATTCTATATGCAAATGACTCCAAAATAAGCATACAAAAGTCTTCTAAATCAAGAAAATAAATCTTCCTAATCAGAATAAGGCAAGGATGCTACGAATTTTGCAGTATAAAAAGGCGCTACCAGATATCAGAGAAAACAATCTACACAACCTACACTTAAGAGATAAGGCTGAGAGGAGGGGATTACCCTACTGACGAATTTTTCTTTATATTATTTCCATCATGTTTTGTCTTAATTTATTACTAATTGATACATGTATGAAATTCTTACATGAATTGATTATTAAATCTTGATAAAACATAGCTAGAATTACTGAGACAATCTAAAATAATGGACTCTTGGATAATTTTGGCAGTGATATTGCATGAGTTTCATTGATTTTTAATGTATCTAGATAATTTTGATTGATTACATGACCTAAAAAATTGGATATTTGATGTCAAAAATGTTTAAATAGTTAGTTAAAACCTGAAATATGACTGACTTTTTTTGGAAGAAACTACACAAATTTATGTAAAGAAAGTATGTTTAGAACTTTTCATGGTAGAGGAGGTGAGGGAAAGTTAAATTTTGGTCCGCTTTTAGTAAATTATTTCTTTAAGTATTTTTGTATAGTTATTAATTTTTAGTCAATAACTTCATAATCGGCAGCTTGAATAGGAGCTAAAGATATGATTTTGAGTATTCGTGATCAATCCTCGTGAAAACAATATCTATATTACTATGCTATAATTCGAATGCACTTGCTAGGAGAAAGTTTAACTCGTATCTGTATCCATTGCACAATTAGCGTAAAGTGGTTGTTGGCATGAGCAACAAGAATTATGAACAATCAGCAACTTCAAGCATCAATACCTGAATTCCTTGTACATTTGGCTAGAATTTTATACACCTAATAACAAGAATTTTCAAATATGGCAACACTTCAAAAAAAATGTATCCTCTTGGATAGCAGCAAATGTTTCAAAGCACGTGTGCATCATATCAAATGAGGAACTTTTTATTCCTAGACCATGCATGAAGGATTCATGCAATCATTAAGAAGGGACATCTCAAGAATCCATACTATCTATCCAACTTTATTTTCAAACTCACCATCCACTTCACATTCAAACGATTTAGATGAAATAAAAGTGGGTAAGACTAGAAGATGGTGCTTCCAATTGAATATGAATACAGGTTAGAGTAGTTAAAAGGTGAATTGACGCATATTTCTAGTCAAGACAGACAGAGCGACTCAATGAAAAATGTTTCCATAAAACGTAAAATCAGTAAATTTATAAATTATTAGGGAAAGTTGTAAAAAACTAGTCTAGAGGACCACAGCAAATAATGAGTTACAGAAATTTGTTGCAGGCATATTAAAAAGTTACGATGCTACAAGTTAGTTGATGAATATTGGTTAATAGGCATGCTTGGCTCTTGCAAGGCTTCAAGCAGAAGGACGTTGTCAGACAATACCACACAGGCAGCACTGTAATATTTGGAGGACCTCTAATATTTACCAATACCTAATATCGCAAGGAAATCATAGAGAGAGTAGAAATACAAACAAACAAGAGCATAAGCCTGTAAAGGAGGCAGAGTAGCATGTAGGATTCAACATAAGAGCATAAAAACATAAACTAATTAGCTGGAGAAGGATACTAAACATCCTATAAATTACACATATCTGGAACAAAAAAAGTTGAAATGAGACAAACAATAATAGAAAACAAACAATAAACACGCCCAAGAATGACTGATGAGCATAGAAAAAGAAGCCTGCTCAAAACAGAAGGCGGCAAGCACGAGATTCACACAGTAGATAAGAAATTGAACCAGGAAAATTATTCTAAATAACCATAGTAGGACCTTAATTGTATAGTTCTAGATAAAATGCAAGACAAATAAAAAAATAAAATAAACATTAGAAGCAAACACAAATCACTGACCCTTATGCTGATCCAAGATTCTGTAGTTTGATACAGCTAGGAGTAGGCAGATTTCTATTCCAGCTACGTCTCTGGACTTCTATATGACAATAACGCCAAAGCATTTTTCTATAGTCTTTAGTCACAGTATTCTCAATATCTTCTCGAGCTGGACTTCCAAGAGGAAATCTTTCATCAAAGGCCAATGATTTGACAAAATATTCAATGCCATATTTCTCAGTTGTCTTCAGAATCTGATGAGCATAATTTTTATGCAAAGAATAATTGGGCTCTGAGGTGGGTAGATAAGCAAGCACCAAAATCAACAACACTGGTAAAATTTGTAGGAGAAGGATCAGGTAGGGTCCTCTATGAAATCCCTCTCTCTCATGGCTTGCCATTCCTCTACTCCTATAGGTGTTACGGGCCCTGAACTTTTCTGCCTGACCGAAAAATGACCTGAACATCTCGTCTGGATCCATATCATTTTCATAGAAATCATGCACATTTCTCCTCCTCTTTGGTCTCCTAACATTGTAGGTTTGCTTATTCTCAAACTCCTCAATTAAACCCATCTGATCATATCGCCTCCTCGAATCAGTATCACTCAAGCACTTAAAAGCATTGGAAACTTTCTTAAATGCTTCATCAGATCCTGGAGCCATGTTCTTATCTGGATGAACTCTTAATGACAGTTTCTTGTAAGCCTTCCTAATCTCCTCAACCGAACAAGTCTTTTCCACTCCAAGAATCGCATAGTAATCCTTATTCCTGTTAATCCGTCTAACCAATTGAACATGTTCTTCAGTATAACTACGACCCCCATTTACATCATCAACGCATCTCGCTGAACCAGCCTTCTTTCTCTCATCACCATTAACAGATCCTTTTTCACCCACAGATGAAGCACTCGTCCCCAACTCAACCCTCTCACAAGCAGCTAAAAGTTCATCAACCACTATTTCTCGATTAAGCCGTTGTGCAATTTTAATGAATTTCAGTGCACGCTCTTTGTTATTAGATGCAATAGCTTCTTCAGCTATAAGTACGCATTTTAAAGCTTCATCTTTGTTACCATCCATGATTTCATTCCCTTATACTTGGTAAATAAAAAAGTTCCCAGTTCCAAAATTTCAATCAAAATCCCACTTAGAAAGAGAAAAAGCAATCACATTAGATTAAGAATGAGATTATTTTCTAACCCACAAAATTTCCATACGCGGAAGACATGATGATCGGAAGAAACATACCAGAACAAAGCTGTAACCTGAACGAAAACAAGACGTAGTTAGGACGGAAACAAGCAAGTCACAACCAACTGGACAGTTACAACCCTATCAAATATCGACAATTGCAAAAAGAAAATCCATTAATCTGAGCTGAAATTTAATTTTTCACTTTCAAGTTTCAAGGATACAAAGATTTTCGATCGAGATTGGAAAAACTGAAATCCTGGCAATTACCTCGTACAGAGTCTGGTCTTTAGCCTTCACAGAGACAACAAAGAAGACCCAATGGTCACGCCTTCTTTGGGGTCACGCCTTCTTTGGGGCAATTTATCCGTGTTTGCATAGTACGAGTGCAGTCGTCGTGTACCAAATCAAAGAGTGCCACGTTAGATCTTTGCAGAACAAAATCTATTCTTAATAATTAGAAATCGACCATGCTATCGAATGGCAATATGAATTATAAAAAATATTGATCCAATAGAAATAAATATAACTTTAATTTTTTATTATATCAAACGTATAAAATATTATCTTAAAAGAGATATAAAAATATTGCTTCTTTTTTTTTTTGAAATTAAAGAGCTTCAATTAAAACAAAGCGAGAAATCAAAACTGAGGAAGCAACTAAACCCAAAGCCAATAGGCTTTACTCTATACACCCGGACCTAAGCTTCTTCATAATTGAGAAACATTGCGGAAAAATCAGAACGAACCACAGAAACTGTAGCATCCCACCTTCGCAAGACCCAAACCCGACATCGACGGTGATATCCGAGTCCGTGCCCGCGAAGGTAGCATGCTAAACCAGTCAATCGCTCACATAACAGTATAAATTTTTTTTTTCAAAACACTAATATAGACATAAGTCCATTTTTAGTTTGGGTCAAATAAAGTTAAAAGTCGATAACACATTGTTTTCAATGCAGTACAATCAAAACAGTTTAACTGATCAATTAGGACTCAATTTTAGTAATAACCCTTTTTCAATTACAAACAATTCGCTTTGGGCCATTGGGGCCCATTTCAATACACAAAACA
>JANZLH020000395.1:795066-805350 GCA_026770325.2 Erythroxylum fimbriatum
GCCCGAAGGCACTTTTCAAACATCTTGCTTTTCACATTTTTCAAATCACATCATCATATTGTGTCATAAATGACACAAACACATATACACATGGATTCACATAACAAAATTTAATGCCATTCACATCATCACTTAAATCACATATTCATCACAATATATGCACTACTTCTTTAAATCATTTAAATCATAAGTCAAATAATTTGAAAACCAAACCTTGAATTTCATAAATCTTGCATTTTCAAAAACATTATTTTCATAAAATCATTCATAAAAACTTTGCTTCTTGAATTTCCAAATTCACATTCTTAGCTTACAATTCAAGAAATAAATATACTACCCACCTTAATTCCTTTAGCTCTAGGATTGTCCAATTGCCTCTCCTCTACTTCCAATGGCTTCTCAATGCCTTCATCAAGCATAAAAATCCCCATTTACTAAGAGAATTCAAGGCTGGAAAATTTAAAAGAATGGAAAGCATGCATAAAAACCGACCTAACTTTGCCTATGCCAATCCTAAACTATAACCATCAAAACCTATCACAATCTTATCAATTATTTCAAGAATCTCATGCCTTAAAGAGACCAACTCCAATCTGATTTTTGATTTTTTTTTTAAAATCCTTCTTCTTTCCACTTTACTCCTCAAGGAAACCTCTTAAACTTTCCTTTCTCAAGCAAGAAAGGCAACACTCTATCAAAAACCATGAATTAACCAAAACGCACACATGCTGGAATTTTCCCAAGAATGACAAAAACTTAACTTTAACCCGACATATACCTTATTTGTCCTTAAGCAAAGCATAAAAGCCTTAATTAACACTAAACATCAAAGCTGGAAAATTTTAAAGCATGCAAATCTTGGCTTAAAACCCATCTAACTCTACTTATACCTTTGCTATACCTTCCTTATACAATAACAACCATAATCCCTCTCAAATTAATCAATACTTGTCGAAAATCCCTACATAACCATGCTGGAAAATTTTACGGAAAGGGAAAACATGAAATTTATTCCATCTAACCTTACCCAAACTTTAACTAAGCCATTAACATCAAAACTTATCCAAATAACTAACAAAATTCGGAAATTTTCATGCTTATATGGAACCCACGCATGCTGATTTTTCTTCCATTTTTTTCTTCTTACTTTATTCACTCTCTCAACTCAAAGAACTCTTCTAATCACCATTTAAGCAAGAAAGACACAAATCCTAACAATAAAACCAACAAAAATTCGAAACCCTAACCTTAGGAATGACACCTACGAAATCCTCTTCTCTTCTTCTTCTTCTTCTTCTTCTTCTTTTGTCTTGGCCGAAACCTTCATCTCTCTTCTCTTCTTGGTGGGTTCGAACTCTCTTCTCTCTTTTGTTTAACAAAACCGTGCTTCTCTCTTAAGGCTTACAAAAATGAGCTTCCCTTCTTTCTCTTTGGTGTTTCGTGAGTCTTCTAGAAAAGACTTAACAAAAATCACTTAAAACCTAAGCCATTTCGTGCCCCTCACTAAGCCATACGACAACACTTCAATTTCTTCTACTTTTCTTATCTTTCCCTTAACTTTCGTCCCAACACACTAAGCCATACGACACTTCTCCTTTTCTTCCCTTTGGTTTCCTAAATTCTCATTTAATTTCAACCTACATGGGCTCTAGCCCAAAGGCTTCCTTCCCTCTTCATTTTGTTTCCTTCTTTCTCTTTTAGTTGCAAATAACATGGACCTAGCCCAATTGTTTCATCTCTTCTACATTTACAAGGGTATTTCAAAGGCTAAAAGCCCACTTGACTAACTTAAGCCTTAAAGCCATATACAAATCTCCTACTTTGCCTTTTTAATTCAAATTATTCTATTTAAATTCTAATAACTCATAAAATGCTCAAATCATAAAAATTCTTTTTAAAACTAACACTGTATCACAAAAATCTAATTTCACTAAATCCCTTCATTTAATAATCAAGCGTACACAATAAATCCTCAATTTATTCCAATCAAATTAAAAATATCAAACTACAATCTCAAAATAATTTAAACATGCTTGTTACGAATCGGGGCCCAACATATATGGAATATGTACGATGCACGTTCATGACAATCTTGGGTATATTATCAAATTTCACATTTTATCACATTCTCATTTTTTTAGCATCATTTGCTTTCATAACAACTCATTTCTCATTCACTTTTACTAGATACACTTTACTCATCTTCTTGAATCACAACTTTAATCATATGAACCACTTCATCTCCATTATACACATGTCTTTGGTACTTTAATACCGACAATTCACTCATTAATGTTATTTTAGCATTACAAGACCAAACAATTATCCAAACTCTCATTTCAGTCCTATATCACCTCCAAAAATTCAGACCTTTGGGTTAATTTGTCGTGATCATTCTAATCAGTAAATGAAGTAATTTGATAACACTTTCTTCTAGAAAAATGTTCCCTATCATCTTAAGTTTCTAATGAAACCACAATCATTCAATTTGGTTCAGTACTCCAAACGTTACATTCAGAAATAATTCGGACTATTCATAAGCTTAAATAGTATCCTGTACTTAACTTTAATTCAAAAATATGGAATTCTAGAGACAGAAATAAATTTCAACTCCTTCAGAAAACTTGTAGCCCTATGCCTCTAGATTAATCCAAATTAAAAGTCATCTCATTTAGATAACTACATAACAAGTTATGCCTAAAATACGGAAGCATGTTCAATGAAAATGCTCCAGTTATCATCTTCCAGAACTCCTCATTAATTCCGTCCCAAATTCATCAATCAATCTCTCCTGAATGATTTCAGATAGTTATAATTTTTGGTGGAGATGAAGATCAATGTGTTACGAGTCCAGTGGTTCAAGACCCTTGTCATTTGGAGGTCAGACGAAGGAGATATAGCCAAAATACTGAAGGATGTTTGTCAGCCTCCAACCTTCAAAGTCATGATTGTCTGAACAATAGTGGGTCACGATCGTCTGGACGATACGCGATCATCTAGACGATAACGGGGCTTTCCCACTCGCACACCCTAACTTCAAATCTCCATAACTTTCAATCCAGAACTCCAAAATTTTCAAACTTTATATCAATAAAAAGCTAAAAGAAAGATCTACAACTTCCATGAAGACAATTTTGTCATAATCTTCACAAATCAATACAGTTTAATCATGGAAGCTTCAGACACATTTTTACCCCTTTTTCACTTTTCTTTCTTTTATTCTAAACCAACTTCTCTAACTTATCTTCTTTCACTAAGCCCGACACTTCAATTTCATTTTCTACATTCTCTTAAATTTCTTCCTCTATCTATCATTTAAACAATCTTTCTCATCTAAGACCATCATCTTACAACTATTCTTCATGATCATGCAATGACAAATAATTCACCATTTTGGTTTCATAAAACTATAACTCTAAAGGATTTACACAATACTTACTCGATATAGTTCCAAAATCTACAAAAACATAAGAAGCCCTAGTTTCCATGCAATTCACTACACCACTTAAAGAGTTAGCAAGCTTCGGTTTTTCTTAAGGCAAAGAGAAGGGAACTAAAGTTGGAAGTAGCAAATGGACATATGAGAACAAGGTTTTTCTTTGGTGAAGATTTGATGAAAAACTTTGTGTAAGGGAATAAGCTCGAACAAGATAACCACGAAGAAGATATTTTTAAGACAAGACAAATAGTGTCTTTATCTTTCAAAGTTAAAAGAAAAGTAGTAAACTTTTTAATATCAACTTTACATGTGAAACTTGTCACTCATCCATCTCTTAAGGCTTTAACTAGTTCTCATTTAGCTAGTCCAGCCAACTCCAATATTGTTACTACAATTATCTCCCAATCTTCAATATCATTTTCTTACTAATTCTAAGTCATTTCCAAAATTTTCAAAGCCATTTTTAACAATTCTCCAATATCATTTGATTCCTATCTCTAATTTCCATACATCAATTTACTTGCCAAGTGGCATTTTTCTTAGTACAATAATACTCAACATTTTTGGAAAATTTCCCTACAATTCACCAAAAAAAATTCTAAATCAATACATAAATTCTCTACATCAATTTTTTTCAATACAATTAATTCAAAATACTCAAATGATCACATTTATAATCAATTATACCCGACAATTGTCAATGAATACGTGTATAGTCATTTTAATGTGTGAAAAATTTAAATTCGCATGTGTGTATGCTAACAATATGCATGAGCAAGAGATGCATTTTTCTTAGTCTATCATTGATCTCACATATACCATATTCTTAGGGTTTTAACCCTTAGTATGGGAAAAAGGATATTACAAAAATGACCCATCAATCCACCACTATGTGCCTTATGCACAAATAAAGCACGCAATGAACAGTTAGGCACACATAATTGGCTACCCCTAAACAAATAGCCCTCATGCCTATAGAATTTCTAAAAGCCAGCATACTCAAAGCATTATACACAGTAGCAAAATCATCATCAGAAGCATATATATCCTTAAGTTTCTCAAACCCTAACAGTTTAGAAGTAAGAGTAGAAACTAAGGAATACCTCCTAGATAGTGCATCGGCTACCACATTTTACTTTCCTTGCTTGTACTACAAGACATAGGGGACTGTCTCCAGAAAGTCCACCTAAGTGCCATGTCTATTGGTCAGCTTGCCCTGTCCAATCAAGTGCTTCAAAGACTCATGATTCGTCCTGATAACAAACTCTCTGGGATGGAGGTAGTGTTGCCACACCTCCAATGCTCTCACAACAACATATAACTCCTTGTCATAGGTCGAGTAATTGAGTTGTGCACCACTAAGCTTCTCATTGAAATATGCTGCTAATTTGTTTTCCTGCAAAAGCACAGCACCTATACTAATCCCAGAAGCATCACATTCAACTTCAAAAGCCTTATCAAAATTAGGCAAACACAGAATAGGAGTAGAACATAATTTTTCCTTCAATAATGTAAATGAATGCTCTTGTTTCTTACCCCATGCAAACCCTTTCTCCTTCATGACTATATCAATCACAGGAGTAGCAATGGTAGAGAAATCTTTCATAAACCTCCAATAAAAACTAACAAGTACATGAAAACTCCTCACCTCGTTCACACTCTTAGGTGTTGGCTAATCTTGAATAACCTTCACCTTCTCACTATCAACCTCAACCCCTTGAGAACTGATCACAAACCCCAAGAATACTAGCCTATCAATGCAAAATGTACACTTCTTAAGGTTCACATACAATTTCTCCTGTCTCAACACATGCAAGACACACTTCACATGCATGATATGCTCATCAAGATTAGTGCTATATATTAAGATGTCATCAAAGTAAATAAACACAAATTTTTCCAAGAAATGCACATAAGACATGATTCATCAACCTCATAAAAGTGTTGGGTGCATTAGTTAAACCAAATGGCATGACTAACCACTCATACAAACCATATTTAGTTTTGAAAGTAGTTTTCCATTCATCTCATGGTTTCATTATAATCTGGTAGTATCCACTTTTCAAGTCAAATTTTGTAAAGATACATGCACTATACAATTCATCAAGCATATCATCTAACCTAGGGAAAGGGTGGCGATACTTTACAGTGATTTTGTTAATAGCTCTGCAGTTCACACACATCCTCCAGGTTCCATCTTTCTAAAGCACTAGCAACACAGGCACCGTACATGGTCTTAAGCTCTCCCTCACATGTCCCTTTTCTAGTAACTCATCCACTTGCTTTTGAAGCTCATTCGTCCCCTCAAGATTACTCCTATAAGCTGGCAGTTTAGAATTTGAGTTCCGAGCACAAAATCAATCTAGTGCTCGATGTCACTCAAGGATGACAGTCCCTTGGGCATCTCCTTAGGAAAGACATCTGAATAATCCTGCAAAAGAGAAACATAAACACTAGGCAAAGCATTGAGAGGGTTAGTGTCAGAAACTAAACACTCTCTGTATCTTACCACTACTAGTGCTCTTTTCTCTCTAGTTACTCTCCTCAAGTATTTTCCCTTAATAAACAAACTCACTTTTCTCTCTTCTTTTCTCTTTCTGAGCTCTTCTCTCCTACACATCCCACTTTCTTTTCCTCACTTGTGCAGTCACTCACCATTGGGCTAAACTCAATTTTCTTTTGGACCTATTTTCTCTCTTCACTTTTATTGTTCTCACTACCCAAACCCTCCTCACTTTTACTTTCTTTTATCTAGTCCAGGTATAATTCATGAGGTGATAAAGGTAGTAGAATGAAATTCCTACCCTTAAACTTAAAGGAGTACCTATTGGTATACCCATCATGTGTTACCCTCCTTTCAAATTGCCAAGGTCTCCCAAGTAACATATTACCAGCCTCCATTGGTATCACATCACACAACACCTCGTTCTCATATCTCCCTACTGAAAATGACACTATAACCTGCCTAGTCACCTTCACACCAGCACTATCATTGAACCACTATAAATTGTACAGCTCTGGATGTTTACTGCATGTCAAACCCAATTTCTGTACCATAGTCCAACTAGTTATATTAGTGTAACTACCCCCACCAATAATCAAATTGCATACTTTCCCACCAACTAAACACCTCGTATGAAAAAGTTTCTCTCTCTGATCTATAACCTCATCTGTGGCCCTAGCACTCAGTACCCTCCTAACTACTAGTGCTTCCCCTGTAACAGCTCTCTCAAAGCAACTATCATCCTCAAAATCATTATCAACAACAAGTTCAGATTCACTACCACTATCCTCCGAATCAATCATCCCATTATCCCATCATCCCTCATAATCATGACTTTCTTACTTGCACATTGAGATGCAATATGGATAGTACCCAAGCATTTAAAACATTTTATATATGAATGTTTACTAGAAGCAACTTGGGTATTGGAGGTACCTTTCTGTTCAAATCCCTCAATCGGCTTCTTAGGTGCTTCCTTGAAGTCCACTCCTTTGTCCTTGGACTTCTCCTTTCTAGGCCATTTGGAGTTCCATGAGTAGCTAGAGCTTGCTCCACTCCTCGCTATCATTCTAGCTTTGAGCTGTCTCTCCACCGTCATAGCCATGTCAACCATGTCCTCAATCTCTAAGTAGTGCTGCAACTCCACAACATTGGCTATCTCCCTATTGAGTCCACTAAAAAATTTGGCCATTGTAGCCTCTGGGTCCTCCTCTATGTTGGCTCGGATCATAGCCATGTCCATCTCCTTGTAGTAGTCCTCCACTAATTTAGACTCCTAAGTGAGTCTTTGAAGTTTTTGGTGCATCTCCCTGTAATAATAAGGAGACACAAACCGCTTCCTCATGCATGCCTTCATATCAATCCAAGTAGTAATTGGCATCTCTGCATTTCTCCTCCTGGATGTCACCAACTAATCCCACCATATTAGTGCATAATCTGTAAATTCAACGACTAGCTTTAGCTTTTTACGTTCAAAAAAATTGTGACACTAAAAAACCAACTTCACTTTCCTTTCCCACTCTAGGTAAGCCTCTGCATCATTGATTCCCTTAAAGGTTAGGATCTGCATTTTGATGAATTTGAGGTCTCCATCTCTCCTGTTAGATAGCTCAACTCTTTGAGTTCTCCTAGGTCTGCGTACTTCAAACTCCTCCTCCTCAAAGTCATCCTCCTCTGGCTCATACCGAGGTAGTGGTTGCTGTTGCTGGCGTACACCTGCACACCTCCCCTGAGGTTCCTTCCTTATCTGAGCTCACCCATTTGTCCCTTAACCTCAGTTAAGGCTAGATTGAACCTTTCAAATTGTTGTTGCATTGCTCTCAAAGTGGAAGCGATATTTACATCTCCCCTTGGTTGTCATCATTACTACCTCCCTATGACATTGTAGATAAAATGATATACCTGCAAAACAAGGTTAGTAATAAACAACCTTACACACTCCCTCACAAGCTTCACTCAAATGATGTCACTCCCCTTATGTTTAAGTCATGGCAATGACTCTCTCAAATAAGCTCACACACTCTTGCCTTTTACCACTCAATCCCCTCTTAAATTCAAATCACCACTCGGAACTAATTCTCAACTGATCAAAAGAATCAAAAGGGTGTGAAAATTTCGAACCAACTAGCAAGTACGAGTATGACGAAACAAAATTTTTTTTGTGGTGTTTCTATACTTTTTTTTTCAGATTTTTATGGACTTCTTTTTTAAAACTTTTTTCGAATTTTTCGGACGTTTTTGAACTTTTTTTAGATTTTTCGGATTTTTTCAAATTTTTTTAATATAGGCTGAAAGTTTCAACAAAAGAAACAAGAAGAAAATTGAAAAACCTAGCCAAAATAAGAACAAGAAGAAAGATTGAAACCCTAGGCTGAAAGTTAATTCACACCTGAATTGATGAACTGACGATAATTGCATAGTGATGGGTGGCGGTTTCTTAAATTCCAATGGAGTTGAATAAGAATTCTCCTTCACACCAATGCTATGATACCAAATAACGCGCACACATGGAATTGAAGGATTGAAAAGTTCATATTTAAGGAACAAGAAGAGGGTAGATTCGAATTAACTAAAATTAAATCTGATACGTAAGGTTTCAAATTTACCTACTAGACCTCACGAAGAACTTGTCTCGAGCAACCTAGATAATGAGTAAAGAATAAACCAAGAAAGTTGTTTAGGATCAAAATCATGCCACAATATGATTCAGTTGATAAGCGATGTTTAATTCCTAAGTTGAAAAGAAGTCAATATGGCCGGCAACACATAAGAAAATAATTTGATCAAAAGTTGTCTTTCCCTAATCCTAAAGAGGATATTTATATCTAGGTCGAATAATAAAAGACTTGGGCTAAATAATATATGGAAGCCCAAAATAAATATAACTTAAAATAAGTCCAAAATAGAATAATAAAAACACACCTAGGCCTGGTCCAACGCATTCCTAAGTTTGATTATAGGCGTGCCTCTCCTCTTGGGCTTAAATGATGATGCGCAACCCAATACAATGGTCTTCACGTCCCAAGTGAGTCTAATCCAAGGATTTGAGATAAATGAATCAATTTGGGTTGTGATTCAGATAACTCTCATCCAATAGCCTTGGTACTCTCTATCCTCTCCACAAATTGGCCCACATGCACATTAAGAGCCTCCTTGAGTCTCTTGGTCCTAGCTCTGGACATAGGTCCAACTGGAATGACAAGCTCGATCCCATCACGCATGCCATCTCTATGGTGATCCTTGCTCCTACTCACATCACCTTACGTAAATTCCAATTTGGTTTTACTTAAAGTGAAGATAGATGCCCCTATTTACAATTGTATTGCAAATTCATCATCCTAAGCAGTTTTCTTCTCATCCAATTTAAATTTGCATATGAATTATGGCACTAGCTCCTAATACACTAGTTTTAGATATAAAAAAAATCTATCAACCCATCATAAGTGATAGTTAACTTAAAAAGAGAAAGTTTAGATCACAATTATAAAAATTATGTTCTCATCTTTACATTATGGTAAGTGTAAGGTTAGTTCATTATAGTACCTAACATTAAGAGTATTTTAATTGAAAAGGTAACCATTAAACTTAAAATGTCCCTATATGCAATTCTGTCCTAATTAACTAATTAGTTACTAATATAGACACATAATAACTTATTTTATATCATATTAACCTTAACATTCAGCATGCCACTCACATCCATTCATAGGAAGGAAAACAATGCCAATCTTTAAGAGTTCACTCTTCAATTCAATCAACATCTATTACAACTTACCATCAAATCCCAACTTCAATCAAGTTAGTTCTTCAATTTCTTTAGATGATTATATTGTCATTTCTTCTTTTAGTCCAAGTTCAATTTAGTCCACATGAATTGACCATATGTGAGATTGCATTCACACTTGAAGCACAAGTTAGTTCTTCAATTTCTTTAGATTGTATTCACACTTGAATAATTTATATAATTGTGATAGATAATGGGAATTACATGTATATGTGATTCACTACAAGAAAAGAAGCCCTTTCGTGACGTTTTTAAAACGTCACAAAAGCTCATAAAACTTCGCAGAAGATAATTTGCGACGTTTAAAAAAACGTCGCAGAATGTGGAGTAGGCAAAGGGTATCTGCGACGTTTTATGAAAAACGTCGCAAAAAATTCAACATTTCGCGACGTTTTAAAAAACGTCACTAAAAGCCTAGATAATCTGCGACGTTTTCAAAAAACGTCGTGGACTGTTAGAGTATCTGCGACGTTTTTTAAAAACGTCATGGAAACTCTAACAATCCGTGACGTTTTTTTAACGTCGAGGAATAAGTAACAATCTGTGACGTTTTGTTAA
>JANZLH020000395.1:830708-844023 GCA_026770325.2 Erythroxylum fimbriatum
TGCAAATAAAAAATATAAGAGAGATATATAAAAAGAACTTGCTCTTTTCTTTTACTTAGCAAGATTGAAATAGAATCATTAGACTGCCTAATTGATGGTTGGGATCGAACTTTTATTTAGCTCTATTGAATAAAGCTTGAAATTTAGAATAAGAAACTCAACCACAATTTTTTTCTTTTCAGTTTTTACAAGATAAAGTCTTGGTATATATAAACATAGGTAGATCTATTGACTTTTCCATTTTTTTTCCCTTTTTAATGAATTTATTAACTGTTAAAATTTTAACACTTTTAATAGATAAATTTTTTAACTTTCAACTCTTTCAAATGGGCCCATTAAATTTAGGCCCTGGGCAAGTTGAGTAAGCCCGATAATGATTGGGACAATGCTTTTTTATTATTTTTAACGATTGTGGTTGTTATATTTGTTTAAAAAAATAGCTTACTTCGTTCAGATATAAGAATAGATGAGTATGATTTCAATACTTACCCATTAATTTCTGTAGATGCTTTTATTATGAAAATAAGAGATAATTTTGGTTGACCTTATAACAATATTAATTCATGTTTTGTAAATTTTCTTTTCTTTTTTGAACTTCTAGATAGAGTTTGTCTATTTATAATAATGGATTGAGTTTGAACAATAAAAGACTTAGATTTTTATGAAAATGGCTTTGAATTTGAATTTTAAAAATGATCTTAATTTTTCATATTATATAAAAATTTCTACAAAATAAAACCATTATTTTTTTTAATAGAAAATGTTGTCTTTTACTTTCTCCGATAAATGATTCGATACTTTAGTTATACTTGAAATAATTGTTAGAAAATTAAAGAGAAAAGTCGAGGAGGATATAATTAAATTTGGAAATTAGTTTGAAACGCTTTGAATTGAGATTGGAGGCAACCAAGTGCATATATAGCTATAAACAATTGAGAATACACGTCGAGGAATATGAACCATGCACTTATATTTGGACAGACTAGAGCTTGTTTCTCTTACTCTGTGGTCTGGAACTTTGGATCTAGCAGTATGGGTTGACAGAAAAGGCAGGCAGGAATCAGTCTTGAAGTACCAAGTGAGAGGTGGATGACAAAGGACAACTTGGTTCTTACGTGGTCACAGGCACAACCTTTTTGTGTGTGGTCCACAAAACAGCAGAGTGTGTATCCGTTCATTTGAGTTGTCAAGCTCTCATGTATAAGTGGCCCTACCACGTGTGCCTATTTGGAACCTTATTCAAGCCTGAAAAAATGGCACTCCGCTTTACATAAGCCCAAAAAAAAAAGGATTAGTATTCAAATTGTTTGCTATTAACAGAGTTGAAGCCAAAGCATTTTGATGAACCAAAGCTACTTGCCTTGTTTTCCTTAATGTTCTAGGACTAAAAGAATAGTTAATTTGGATGGGATGAGCATGAGCATGAGCATGAGCATGAGCATGAGCTCACTGAAAATGAAATTGGTTGAAGGAAAAGACAGCGTTGCAATGCAATAGCAAACGGTATATAATTATAATCCCACGTCACTTCACTTTCATAATTGCAATTTTTATAATATATGCCAAAGCCAAATTGATTGGTTATGTTTCTGTTAATTATATAATATTAAATTAAAAAAAACTTTGTATTCCAAATTAATTGTTTAATTATTTTTATGCAGCAAAAATCAATTCCCCTAAATTATCTTATATTTGATTCGCAAGATATTCAAGTGATTGTTTTGTTGCATAATCTAATTTTGTATGATCAAATAAAGACGTAATATGAACAATTTCTGTTTCATATTAAAATGCTCAAGTCCTCTCAAGGCAGGCAAGAGGCAATGCAATCTTGAAATCGCACGAAGTAGTATTTAAGAACAGAACCTAAAGACCACTCGTAACAAGAAAAGGTACTTGTGTTTGTTCACGCAACTAACACACGCCTAGTTCGGAGAGATTTTACAAGGGAACCAAAACAAAAAGAGTGCAAAGGAGGAGGAGGAGGGAGGGGAATCCTTGAAATGCAACTCCATCAACAACGGCATTCCCGGTGTCAGTGAATCATGCAAAACACACGGACCAAAATCTTAACCAAACAAAAAGGTTCTCTAATTTTAGCAAAGACCATTCTCCACCATCCAAATTTCCTTCTCTGGACAAAAGCCCACCTCTTTCATACAGATTCTCCTCAGTCCTCAACTCACTCCCTCTGTATCTATCTCACCCTAATCCCTTTTCTTTTCTGATGTTCTTTGGCTTTCAGTCCTTGAAGACCTCACTTCTTTCTGGGCTCCTTCATTTCCTTCTTCTGTCTACTCTTCACTCACACTTGCTCCACTGCCAGCTTTCAAGTTCGTAGCTTTTTCCTTTCTGGACTCCTCCCTGTTGTCGAGGATTAAAACTGAGGTGGGTCTGGACTTCAATAGCTTTTTAGCGTCTGGGTATAATTTTATATGATGCATATGGTTGATTTTCGTAGTCTGATGGCTTATAATGGTGGGAATTGTCAATACAACACCTTGATTTTTTCCTGACCTATAGTTAAGAGAGATAAGATAAATTGCATTGTTTCTGTAGGATATTCTCCTTCCCTTGATCATACTAACTTTATTTGATTGGCTCATTTTAATTTCTCTGTTTCTTTCGTCGTCAAGGTGCATCAGGCCCGAGTAGTTACTTCTTAGGAATGCTGTAGAGATTAATTCATTCTAAACAAAGTTGGACACTATCCCTTTTCGCAATTGTTTGAGCACGTATGGTGTTTCTTAGTCTAAAGATTTTTAATTGACCAGATTTCTCAATATGAGGGGATGAAGTTCATTTCTTCACATTTACTTGCGATATTTGAATCTTCCCATGGCTTATACCATTGTAAAGGATTTCTTTTCGCAATAGGAGTTCTAAGATCTTTGGGATATTGTTAAATTCCTGTGAAGAAATAATGAATTCAATACTTTGTACCGCAACCTTTGATATATATCATGAAAGTAAATATTACCCGTTGGTGTCTTCACCAAGTTAATGAAGCTATTTTTTCTAGCTACTCTTGACTAACTAAGGATCTTGGTTGTCTGGAGGAAAAGCTTTTCAGCCGACAGTATGTGTAGCTGTATCTTTATACTTGCCTTTGAATTATACTGCTCTTTAGCTCCAAATTCCTCACTCAAGAGTAAAGTCAACATTTTTTTGACTTTTGTCAATGTGAACTTTTATTCTTCTCGTCTGTGAACTCCTAGTTACGTATGACTAAAATCTGTAAAATGTTTGTGCTCAGCACTGTAACTAGTAGACTTGTGATGCTACTGCTGCCCCAACGTGTAATTTCTTCTCACCGCCAAGATTTCAGTCTGTTGTTCTCATCAAAACCCCATTACTCTGTTTAATTCGTCCTCTCCTCTAATTGGGTTCAAATCTTGCTGCTTTCATTTGGCTGGAATCGAAGATATTGACCATTGATCTTTCCATTCTATCACATTAGGTCATGTTATGGTTAACTCAAGTATTTGAATGAAGTAATTTTCAGGATAGAGCTCTATGGAGAATAGTGTCAGCATGAAGAGAATGTCACTTCCGATTTTCAAACTTTGAACATGACTATGTCAATTTGAATTTTTTTTAGAAGATCAGTGTTATGTGTAGGGAATTTCAATTGACCATTTTCTTTAGTAGATTATTCTGTACATATTGCAATTTAATCAATCATAACTGGATATTGACTTCTAAATTATTGGAGAAAAGTTTTGGTAGATTTGATTGGATTCAGAATTTATTGATTATAGTGATTCTATGATTTGAAATGCTTCAGCTTTCTTTCATATATGGAGGATGTTAATACTGGAGATGTCATAATTTCAGAAACAAAAAATGCAAGGAGAAAGTACATTCAGTTCTGAAGGAGAACTCAAGGTAAGTTTTGGCTATCAATGCAATAGCCAGGGTGGTAGCACTTGTAAGGTTTTGAATGGATATGAATACCTGCACAGAACCAAACTCCATAGAAACAGCAGCTTCTCTTGTTTATCTGGTGCTGCTCTGAGTGCTAATGCAACATTGGCTAACACAAATATCTGCAATGGTGTTATTGGATCAGAAATTCTTCCAAGTTGGGATTCTCCTAATTCATTTCATAAAGTTCCTTCGTCACCAAATCTTTCAAGGTTGGATATATTGTCATCTTCGCTTCAAAGCAGTATGTCCAACTTAAGTTGCAGCCCCTCGTCTCCAAGTCCACTTGATTGTGATTTCTATTCATTAAAATCGATGAGTGCTCCTTCCAAGAGCGAAGGTTGTCTCAGTAACATGGAAGTTCAGGTGGCAGGTGGAGCGGCTGGTGAAGACAGGGTTCAAGCTGTCTGCTCTGAAGAAAATGGATTTCTTTTTTGTGGAATATATGATGGATTCAATGGAAGGGATGCAGCTGATTTTCTTGCTGGTACATTATATGAAACAATCATTGTCCATACTAGTCCACTTGAATGGGAACAAGAGGAGGAAAACTTTATAGATTTAAATCCACTTCACTCAGATGGATTTCTCCAATATGTGGATGATGGTATAAATAATCCTAGAGATACACCTCCTTCAGGATCATACAATGCAAAGGATTTGATCACTAGGAATCATGCAAACTGTGGTCATGATTCATTTAGACAAAAGGTGCTCGATAGTCTCCAACGTGCTCTTAGCCAGGCTGAGAATGATTTCTTGTACATGGTAGAGCAAGAAATGGAAGACCGCCCTGATCTGGTTTCAGTGGGATCTTGTGTCTTGGTTGGTCTTCTTCATGGGATGGATTTGTACACACTTAATTTAGGTGATAGCAGAGCTGTATTGGCAACTTATGATGAAGGCAATGAGATGAATAATTGTAGGAAGCTAAAAGCTGTCCAGCTCACTGATTGTCACACTGTTGACAACGAACTTGAAAAATCTAGACTACTAAGTGAGCATACTGATGACCCCTCAGCAATTGTAGGTGGAAAAGTGAAGGGAAAATTGAAGGTCACTCGAGCTTTTGGAGTTGGTTACTTGAAAAAGGTTGGCAACATCTATTTGTACAACTTAACATTATGTGAAGGAACACTCTAACCTTATGTTTGATTTCGGAATACAATGATTCAGTTGATATTCTGATGGTCTTTCTTTCATGCAGGAAAACCTAAATGATGCACTAATGGGTATTCTTCGAGTTCGTAACCTTATAAGCCCTCCTTATATCTCTACTCGGCCATCTGTGCATGTGCATAACATTTCAAAATCTGATCACTTCGTCATATTTGCAAGTGATGGTTTGTTTGATTTCCTTTCCAATGATGAGGCAGTACAGCTTGTCTGTTATTACATCTCAAAAAATCCTACTGGTGATCCAGCCAAATTCCTATTAGAACAGCTTGTAGAGAGAGCTGCTGATTCTGCAGGTGAGCTTTTTTAGTGAAAGGGCATACTAAAGTTGTTAGCAAAAGTTTTCTAAAATAGTCTTTAAGCACATAATGACTATGATGACATGCAGTTTGCTCATTACATAATTTAGATATGTCCTGGAAACTAGATAGATGCGGTATCTTATGAGATTAGATGCCGTCCACACAAGAAGATGATCCCAACTACACATGCAATTTGTGTGCAAAGAAAAATAAAGGAGTGCCTTGATATATATGATTTTTTGCTACTTATCGGAAAAAGTTCAAATGGGACAACGAAAAAGAAAAGCAAGTTGCTAGACTATATAATTCACTAATAAGAGATTTTGTTGGTCACTATATCTGATTGTCTATGAAGAACCGGTTTATGTTTGTATATTTGATGTGAAAGCTCCTTTAATAATGCAATTGCAGGTTTCACTAGGGAAGAATTGATGAACATTCCAGCTGGCAGGAGGAGGAAGTATCACGATGATGTAACTGTGATCGTGATTATCCTAGGAACAAATCAGCGCACTTCGAAGGCATCAACATGTGTGTAAGCTTGTGTGATTGTTTTGTTTCTTGTGATGAGATGTGATGTTGTCTCAATAGTTGAGGTTTCAAATTGTAAACATCTGGTGTCAGATGCCGTTGGGTTGTAGAAAGCTCATAGTTACCAATTTTCATGCAACTATTGAATCAGCATCACATGGCAGTCTCTGGGTGTAAATAAAATGAACTTTAGTTTCCTTTTGATATTATACCATTGTTAGAAAGAGCAAAAGAAATAGTGAAGTGTCCTTGATAGAGCAATGCTTTACAGTATACGGTCGAAGAAGCTAAGTAAGCTCTTATAGTTGGCTTCCAAGGAAAAAGAATCACATTCTTTCTAACGGGTGGTCCAGGAGTTTCTGATAGCTTTTTATGCCAACCATGATCCCACTACTTTCTGCTCACATCACATTTGTGTTCTGATTGTCTCGGCCTTTCAAGCTTCTGAAAGTTGGATTACTATCTAAATAGCATTGTGCCTTTTCTGTTTTTGCATCTTTATTTGACTGGTTTCAGAAAACTTTTAGGCCCACAAACAATATTTTATGTTTTATGGATCTTGAAATTTGGAGATTACCAATCATTATGGGAGCCTCAACAAAGCGCACCATCCAGTTGTTTTTGTTGAGGTTTGCATAGAGGAGAACCCGACATCACTTGTTTCTTAACAAGCAAACTGCATCTGATTTATCTTGTGTCCAATAAACAACATTCGTGCAGGGAACATATCCAAATGTCAAAAAGATATTTCTCATGGCAACCTTATGATGCCAACCTAATGTACGAGCAAAAACATGGAATATGCATCGACTTACATACAGGTTTCTTGGCTCGTGGTACTACATCCATAAGTAGACTGATTAAAACTTGAGAAGTTTTCTATTCACAACACATTGAGCAATCGTTGACATCCTCAGGGACCAAAAATGAACGGCTGGCGACAGTGTAAGGAAAAGCTAAATGCAGCATTATAAAGCCCAAAATCCTTGCCTACTTCACCCTACATGCCTAGCTTACTCTCTTCTCTTGCATTCTAGTCTCTATCCCTCACCATTCAAGTGCAAGATCGCCCACCGCCAGAGTTCACTGGTCATATAATACAACACCCGTTAACATTTTCATCACTGAAAATGTTGAACGAGTCCATTGGTGCATGTAAACGTGCATGCATGTAAGGTGAAGGGACGAAATGATCGAAAGCGGGACTTCCTATAGGAAATGCACTTCTATGGCTTGATGCAGACATTTGAGGTATGTATAGAACTTGTGGATATGGAGTTGAATACTGATGTGTGGTGTTGAGATGAATTGGTCCGGCGGGATGATCTATGCCCCACCCATGAGGCTGATTGCCAATACCTACAGTAGCAGAAGGCGGTGAGGCGGAGCTGGAACTGTCATTGCCTTCATGCCCCGCGAGACTTTTTTTGGTCTTCCTTAAGCACCCATACTTACTTTCATTTCCCTCCTTCCTAGCTACAAGAAACTCACTGCCAGAGGAGGAAATTTCTGCTGATTTGCCATCATATTTTGTCTCTTCAGTTGGTTCCTCCTCATTACCTACAGTAGTGCTTCTGCTTGGAAGATCACCCCAATTCTGTTTAGTTCTGGCGTCCTTTTGCTGCTTTCTGTTCTTGGCTCTGCCTCGTTCTTTTTCTGGTTTAGCTTCATTCTGGGGCCAAATCTCTGCACGTTTACCTTTGTAATTGAGTTTCTTGATCAAAGTCTCTACTCCAACGATACCAGTGACCGTTACTCGTTGTTGCTGTGGATCTATGGCTGTTGAATAAACACCTAAAAGCAGTATAAAAAAAAAGTTTGTTTCAGCAGGAGCTGAAGAACAAATAAAATTTAGGACTCTGGAGTTGACTCCATAATATTCCAAAGGCCAAAGTCATTATTCTCACTTTCTTTCTTTGAATGTTGTGATTAAACTTAATGCAAACTAGAAGGTTGAGAAGTTTGCATCTTGTATCCTTCCCCGCAAAAATTATTAGCAAATGATCATCAAAGAATATACCATCAATGCCTTGAAGAACCTTCTTGACTTTCCTCGTGCAACCTTGGCAGTGAATGGATACCTTGAGAACCAATGTCTGAAAAACAAAGACAACCATTTTCCTGTGAGAGTCGAAAGGAACTTGTACACAAAAGAAGTGGGGTTTCTTTAGTGACAAAACCTGGCATCTTAGTGCTTTGGAGGCCTGCTCAACTGAGGTGGTAGCCATTTGATGTAAGGAAAAATGGGCTGAGATGGTAGAGAAAGTGGTGACTGAAAGACTTAAGTTGATTAGCAGAAGAAGTGAAGGGGGCAAGAAAAGGTTCTGACGAGACGAGGGAGCAAATTCATTGCGTCCGTACATCAATAGCCCTAGTTCTACCTCAAATATTGTACAGCTATTCTCTCTCAGCTGAAGCTGTGGTCTTGTACTTAATTTTCCTTGCTCATGAACTATATATTATACAGAATGATCAGTTGATAGGCCTTGGAGTTATCCATAATTTATTTATTTTTCCATTAGACTTCTTCCAACGTTTTGGCAATAGGCATCAACTTCTGCTGATGGGTTAACGACTCCTTTTTCGTTTATATAGCAATTACTAGTATACCATCACCATCCCCTTCTCCTCTAACAAAAATTAGTCTGCTATGGTTCAAGTCAACCAAATAAACCGTAACACTCATGGAAGACAAGACATGGCAAAATCTACCACAATTCTCTCTCCAACAAGTGCATCCGGATTAGACAACCAATCTGCAGAACAGCTAGAAAGAACACATATTGGCATTCAAGTCTTTCACTGTTATGGTACTTGTGTGAAAATTAAAAAACAAGCAAAGCCAGGATCATTGAAATAATAGACATGGCGTGTCATTGTTGGAGACGACGCTAACTTGCTTATTCCTTCGTTTCACATGTTTGGTCTCGTAATCGTCAGACTGAGAGTTGAGCATCCTAATAAATTTCTCGGAACCATGAGAGTATTAATGGTCAGACTGAGAGTTGAGCATCCTAATAAATTTCTCGGAACCGTGAGAGTGTTAATGTGATTGATGATGGCAGTTGATAATTTATTGCCTCTTACTTGCACACTCATATCCGCCATTAAGGTTCCTACCCAGGTTATAAAAATCATATGACCCGTAATCCTTTTAAAAAGTTGCTGTAAATAACACGACAGCATTTGCAGCCATCACAAAAGGTTTGGTGCCGTCTGATTCAGTTCAACCCTAGGGCACAAAGTCATTGAAAAAATTTAACTGTCTATAAATTCGCAGAATATTCAAAATATACTCGTCGGCACGAATAAATAATCACTCTCAACCGCGCAATACCAGAAAATAAAACTCCAACGTTTGGTAACGCAGTTCGGCCAACTTGCCTACGTCTGCGGGGCCCTTACCCAGATTAATTTCTTTCACTGTAGTTCACAAAAAAAATTACAAAGATTGATCGACCCTCAATCTATGTAACTAACCCACAACCTAACTACCCGTGAAAGATTTTTCACGCCCAATAACACGACTGACTCGTGTTAACCTCGTCAGAGGATTTTCTTCAAACTCTACCTACTTAAAATCAAAGATAAACAAATTCAAGATCACAACTATTCCAATTCTAAACTAAGACAACAATAAACCAAGAGGCAGTACTCACAAGTTCTTCAACTATCAAACTATTAATCTAACAAAATCCAGCAAACAACGATAACAATAAATCACTATTAATTTACTTGCTGGAGTTCAAATCATAGTTGCCTCTTGTTGCGCCAAAGTAGAGTCTCACAACAGATCACACTATCAAGAGATGGCGTCAACAACACTGCAGCTTCAAAGTTCAATCACACAACCCTCCAGCGATGACATCAGCTACACACCATGGGACCACTTGAAGATCACTCGTTAAAACCTATACGGCTGCATGAAGGAACACTCAAAACAAAAAAAAAACTACTCAATAGATTAATAATAAAAATCAACAGCGCAGCCACACGTTCATAAGAATGCTCAACACAAACTTGTCAGTCACAATATTCAAGAAGTAAAGACAAAAATTGAAAATAACAGTGCGGCAGCCTTTTGTTCTTAAAAGAAACCCAACACAAGCAGCAACCCTATGTTGAAACTTGAAAGCAATAGAAGAATCAACGCAATAGAAAAATTAAAGCAGCCAGCGTTGAAGCAAGATGACGCAACAGTGATGAATCAAATAAAATAATAACACAAGTACTAAAGCAATAGGAGATGACGCAAGATGTTGAAGCAAATAAAATAATAACACAAATATTAAGGCAACAGGAGATGACGCAACATGTTGAAGCAATTGAAGATTAACGTAGGTATTGAAGCAATTGAATAAAAAATAACTCAACAAAGAGCAATGGAAAAGTGACGCAAGTGTTGAAGCAATTGAGGAACCCAAGACAATTGAGGATGACGCAACAGTGAAGATTAAAGCAACAGTGAAGATTAAAGCAACAGTGAAATAACAAAGCCTAGAAGATAATGACGCAACAGAGAAATCAACGCAACAATAGAAAAATAGTAAAGCAACGATGAAGATTGAAGCATGAAGAATGACGCAGAAGGAAACAGAGTTGACGCAATCGAATAAAAAGTAACGCAGCAGTGAGCAATGGAAAAAGAGACACAACTCTGTTAAAGCAAATCAACATATAACACAGCCGCCGCAACACACAAACACACGTTTACAGTTTATATATATAATTCTAGCACTAAAAACCTAGCTAACCCCCTAAGCAGACCAAACTAAGATAATGAAGCCCAATAGACCACGTAGTCCACGTCAGCCAAGTAACAAGTCATGTCCAATTGAAAATGCCAAAAATAAAAATAAAAATAACAGTAAAGATATGATATATTTAAAAAATAAATCCTAACAGTTATGTTTATCAGAAAATTTGCAGAGTAAAGCTGAGAGGAACTATCCTACACAAAAGCTTAAAGATTTATATCTGCAAATGATATAAATCTTTTCTTCTTCCATGTGCGTACATAGTTACTTACCAGGGAACCATGAAAATTACGGAAAACCTTGTCCTAAGAAAGCTGAGACAATCATGGCTAGTATTAAATAAATACCGGACCAGTTACAAATTTAAATAAAATGGTACCATCTTCCTGCAACATGATGCATTGACTGTCGGGAAAGCTGATCTTTTGGGCCAGAAGAAACCGACCAGAGTCGACGGCTAAGCCCGCTCCCCTACCTTCAATAGATCAATCAGGGGAGTTAAAACCCCAATTGCCGGAGGGGAAACAGGAACGGGTCCATTCGGGGAGACACGAAGGATGTTCCTAGTGAGGGCGGGATAATCATTGCTCGAGTGGGGGGCTTCGCCATTCTCCATTCGGGACGGAGAAGAACAGGTGAGAAGCAATTTTCCCCAAAGAGGAAAAAGCTTTTTTTAAATTTTGAATGTTAAATTACCCTCTAAATTAGAATAGAATTCTACAACTCAAAGTATACATAGGAATATACGTTCGCGAAGTCCAACATAGTAAAAGCTTCGACTCATTACTTACGAACTACACAAGTTCGTTGTTCTACAGCAAGAATGAAGAGGCACTAAAACTAGTAGATAATTTCCTTGCCTTGGGGACGGAAAATGCTGGGACCAAAGGTTGAAGAAACAATTTCCACTAAGAGAGGAAACTGCAAGAATCCAAACAAGGTCACTGGGATACCAGCTAGCAGCATTATTGGAGCTGCAACCCATTTCAGTTGATGAACAAGAACTAAGTGAAGGGAACAGCTGAAAGCTGCCAGCATGAACGCAATTGAAAGGAACAGGGTGATGAGGCCAATGCACATTCTCATTGGCTATGCTCTTAGAAAATCCTCTTCTGAGTAGCGAGACGTGAGTATGCCAAGAAACATGAGCACTGAAGTGGAAGAAGCAAAGAGCCCCAAAGCGTTTGATACAGTGAAGATCAGGAAAGACAGGTCGTGTAAGTACACAGGAGTTCCATCGCTGTTATTGCCTCCTGGTAATGTGAAAGCTGCTGCGAATACGACGGTGACCACAAGTGCTGCCACTACTGTGCAAGAGGAAGCTGTGTTTTTCATCCATTCTTCACCTTTCACAACTAATTCCTTGTGCTCTTCTGTGAAGACTTCTCTTGGAGTTTTTCCTGCATCATTTTTCCTTTCTTTGAATGATGGTTGGACTATATTTTCTACTTCCTGAATAATCCAGAGAGTCCTAAGCTGTCAGGTTAGAATCCGAGAATATATCAAATATAGAGATGAGATTGAATGTAAAGAAAAGAAACCTTGAACCACTGTAGTTCCCTTTGCATTTGCAGAGCTGCTCCAGGTATCCTATTTGATGGCTCCAACTTACCTGCTAAATGCAATATATTGTCCGAAAACTTGTCTTCGAAGGAAATGACAAAATGCTTTTCCAAGCTCATTTGGTATACCAGGTTATACACTTGTTCTTTCCGGTATAGAACAGCCCAATGAAATATATATCGTCTATCGTCATCCATCCGGTACCAAAGCGCTTTAGGATACGCCTCGATGATCTCTAAAACAATCTCGCGAATTCCCATTTTCGCAGCTTTCAGAATTGGAGTTGCAAAAAGCGCTTTTTCCATCGAATTCACGTCTTTCACAGATTCTGCACACAGCAATTTAGTAAGTTCAAGGGCTTGCTTGTGCATTAGCATTGTCTTGTGTATATGTTGCAGATATCCAATTTTTCTTGGTTCTTCCAGGTGACATTCTATGTTTGATGCAGGATTCTCAATATCTTCACGTTGACGGGCTTTAGCTTTCTTGAAGGAAGTACCTATCATAAGAAGAAGTCACCGTAGAGCTCTTAAATCAATCTAATATAAGATAGATCATATTAACATTGTGAGACCAACATTTGTACAACAGGCGCTGGAAGTATCCTAACTGACTTCCACTTAAGAATGCGCGAGGCTTTAAAGCCAGTCTATGTAACGCAGTAAATCCTTCTTTGTCTCGATGAAGTGCTAAGCTGGGATAACGTCTTAGCAGATGAATTGCCAAGTCTGCAAATGGAAACATAAAAATCCCAATGCATCAATCATTCGTTGAGTCTTATCTTAAACAAATGGGCCAACGTACGAAGTCTAGCAACTAACTAAAACGAAACAAAATGGCCATGGGCTCATGTCCTACCAAAAGTTCAAGAAGATAAAGACAATCAGTTGGTCAAACTCAATCTCACAGCCTAAGAGAAAAGGTCACGAAATGATTTAGAACATCAGTACAAGAGGATGTGCACGAACCATAGAAGTCTGCAATGATTAAGCGGCTGAGAAGGGTGGCTCCACGCTCTTCCGTAAATGGACTAGGATGCTCATCTCTGGTCACTGATAG
>JANZLH020000395.1:847606-858731 GCA_026770325.2 Erythroxylum fimbriatum
CAATCTCACAACATGCAAAGTTCAATAACTAGGATTCCGTACACCAAGAAATAAAATTTAGTTACCCAACATCATAATTTTTCTAACTATTCCGACTGACACTGGCGTTGGAACTGTTGCGGCAGCCTCCTCTATTTGCTATCTGCGATAATCTCCAACTTCTGTTGATCCCAACTCTCTCTCAAATATTTTTTTCAACACTTTCTCACCTCTCGGTTCTCTTATTTCTGTACCTTTGTTCTCTTTTCGCCAACCCCTGCTACCTCTGCCTTTCTTCCTTTTTAAACACCTCTCTCTTACTTAATCTTCTCCATTAATTTCGGTTCTTCGCCGCCAACGCACGCCAACTGCTCCTTGGTCACGCCTGCTTCAGCCTCTATTACGTGCGTGATTTATCGCCTTCTTCTTTAATTCTACCTTTGCGTGATTTGCTGAAGATTTCAACACTGTCACCGCACTCCTCATCTTTTCTCCCTTGAAGTCTTCTCCTCTTTTATCTTATTCACGCCTCTAAATCCTCATTTTTCTTTTCTTGCGTGAATTTTCGTGATTCACGCCAGCTCCTGATTTCTGTTAACGTCTTGCGTAGATTTCTTGCCACCTGTCCAGTCATTTGCTTTGATTTATTGCTGTCTGTATGCGTTGCCTTCCTACATGATGCTTGCTTCTTTGCTGTTTAATTATTACTTCTCCACGTCTCTGCTTCAGCCATGGGTCATGCCTATTTCATTTCAGCCTCTGATTTAATTTTGCTTTCCCCTGTGCGTTGTCCCATTCCATGTAGCTGATTTGTAGCTTAGTTATTTATCCAATTTGCAACGCACGCCTCCTCTTTTTAATGCCTTCCAGCTGTTGTGTGAAGCCCCACCTTTTGTCGATTTATTATTGTTGCCCACTGCTTCTACGTGAACTTCTGCCTTCTCCTTGCTAATTGATTAGACAATTAAATTTTTAACTCATTTAAAAGCCTCCATCACGCCCAGCTATCTCACGTTCTTGCTGGCTTCATTTTACGCCCACCTATTGCCTCCATGCTTTGTCCTCTTCTAAAACAATTTAATTGCTTGTTGATTATTCATTGGTCCACCTGTTCTGTTGATTTTGGATGTAAAATGCCCCACAATTCCTTTGCTCCTCCACTTATCTGCTTGCGTGACTTTCGTTTGCTTGTCCTCTCTCCCTTGTTGCTTTAACGTTGCTTCCACTGTTGCTAAGATGCCACGTTGATTTTTTGCTTCTCCCAATTAAATCCTGTTCCTCACTTCCAGCGTAGCTTCTCCTGTGGATCCATCCTTAGCCAATTGTGGTTTCCCATTTAATTGCTCCTGATTGCTTATGCGTTTTGATTTAATCTCCAAAAACGTTGGCTCCTGTGTGTTCATTTGCTTGGCTTATTTCTGTCCTATGCCTTCAAAGTTCAAACACTGTCCACGTGTCTCTGTGTTGCAAGACTGCCTTACTTCAGCTGCTTGATTTATGTCTACCGACGCCAGCTCTCCACTCTTACCTGTTACTCTTCTTATTTAATTTCACTCTCACGCTAGCCTCCAGCTGTCTCCAACTTCTTAATTTGCTGCTCATTTGATAAATAAACCTGCTTCATGCTTCCCCATTGGACCACGTCCTCCAGTACTGCACAGTCCTTTTATTTCTTGTCTTTAATTGATTTAAATTTAACGCCTGCTCCATGCGTCCTTTTCTTTAATTCTTCATGCTTCTCATTGGTTGCTTTATCAAACTCCCACGTCTGCTTCCTTCTCTATTTTAACGCAGGCTCTTTTCTTTATTTACGCAGCCTTCAGCCCACACTACATAAATAGTTGTCGTTCTGGTCTTCAGCTATCTTGCTTCTGCGTTTCAAGTTCCTAATTGTTGCACGAGGTCACGTTTAATTAGGGTCACGTCTAGCTCGGCTCTTTTTATCTCAAAATTGTCGCGGTTCTTTCTATTTGGCTCCAAAATACACCTTGACATAAAAAAAATTAATTTCCATTAAGTACAACTTCAAACCTCAATAATAAAGAAAATTAACACACAAAAGTATATAAAATAACGACATTAACAAGGTTTGAAAAGTCAAAATATTTCATGTTTTATATCAATAGATGAGGAAAAACTGATTTGGCATAAAAAGTTAGGTCATGTTAGTTTTAAACATATTTCTAAGTTGGTTAGACATGATTTCGTAAGAGGATTACCAAAAATAAGTTTTAACAAAGATTTCTTCTGTGAGAGTTGTCAAAAACGAAAACAAGTTAAAAATCTTCTTCTTCTAAAATTGTTGTAACTTTGTCTAGACCTCTAGAGTTGTTACATATAGATTTGTTTGGTCCAACTAGAACACTAAGTCTTAACAGAAAGAAGTATTGTCTCGTAATTGTTGATGACTTCACTAGATTTTGTTGGATATTGTTCTTATCACATAAAGACGAATCTCTTAAATGCTTTAAAGTTCTATTCAAAAAGTTACAAAATGAAAAAGGAATTTCTATAGTTGGAATTAAGAGTGATTATGGTGGAGAATTTGAAAATGAAAAATTTAGAATGTTTTGTGAAGAGAATGGAATTTTCCATAATGTCTCTGCTCCTAGAACTCCACAACAGAATGGACATGTAGAAAGAAAGAACAAGACGAGTCAGAAAATGGCAAGAACTATGCTATGTGAAATAAATCTTCCTAAGTATTTTTGGGCAGAAGCTGTAAATACAGCTTGTTATATTCAAAATTGAATACTTTTGTGACCTCTCTTAAATAAAACTCCATATGAGTTACGGAAAGGAAGGAAGCCAAATATCTCTTACTTCCATCTGTTTGGTTGTAAATGTACTATATTGAATATAAAAGAAATATTGGATAAATTTGATTCTAAGATCAATTCAGGAATTTTTCTAGGATATTCGATGTCTTCTAAAGCCTATAGAGTTTATAATCCTGTTTCTAAATCTGTTGAAGAATCTACGCATGTCAAGTTTGATGATGTTTCACAACCAAATAGAAGAAACGATTATGATTATGAAACTCTATCTGCTCCCTTAGTTGATAACATAGACATGTCACCATCAAATGTTCCACTTGATAAGGTAGAAGATATTCCTGAAAACCTTAGTCTTAGAAAAGACTGGAAGTATAAATCCTCTCACCCAGAAAACTTGATTATAGGCGAAACTTCAGAAGGTGTGAGAACTAGGTCTAAATTTAAAAGAGAGGCAAATGTAGCTTTTATTTCTGAATTAGAACCTAAGAAAATTGATGAAGCTCATCAGGATGAAGCTTGGATTTTAGCCATGCAAGAGGAGTTAAATCAATTTATAAGGAACAAAGTTTGGTTTTTAGTTCCTAGACCATCCAATAAGTCAATCATAGGAACCAGATGGGTTTGTAAAAATAAACTAGATGAATCAGGTAGAGTAAATCATAACAAAGCTAGATTAGTAGCTCAAGTCTATAATCAACAAGAAGGAATACACTATAATAAAACCTATGCTCCTGTAGCTAGATTAGAAGCTATTAGGATTTTGCTTGCATATATTAAACGATTTAATTATATATTAAATCTTATATTTAAATGATTAATCATATATTAAATTATTTTGTGTACAAACAATAATTCATAAATTATATATTTCACATAAATCAATTAATAAAATTACAATTCAAAGAAATAATATTGATCTCATTTTTGTGATTATTATAATAACAAATTATTTGAAATATCAAATAAATAAGACTCCGTGTCTTTATGAAGCCATTCATAAAAATATACAACGTCAATTGCAGACAAATATAAATTCAATAACATAATATATTTCATAATTTTCATGTAAATTCAACTTAGTTTTCTCATAAATTCACCTTAATTTTCTTTTACAAAACTACATAATTAATTTATAGTTTATATTGTATAAATAACCCCAACATAAGCTAAATGTTCTTCATTGGAAAATTATTTCAAATTTAAATTAAACCATTCGCAACTCACATGCAATAGAAACAAAAACTTAAAAACACACACAAATTAAATAAATAACAAACCAAAAATGTCGGGTCATGGGTCTATTGGGTCAAGGATCACAGGGAGGAGGTTGTGGGCTTTTAGCTAATCTAGCAGGTTACGAAGAGAGCCTAGGATGTGGGGACATATTGGTAATGAGGAACTGGTGGTCAGTGATTTCGTGGTGGAGATGGTGCAGCCGTGAGGGTGTTGAGGCCTAAGTTAGTGCCAGGCCGAGGAGGTGAGGACGTGGTGGTTGCTAAAAACTAGGAGTTAGAAGTTGAAATGTTATTTGACACCTTAATGTTGGCTCTTTGCTAAGTTGGACTAATTTGGAAACATTGGGATATCACAGGAGAGGGATTACGGATGACGAAGTTAGGGTTAGGTAGTTTTTTTTTTAATATGGCCCACAATTTTGAAATTCACAAATTTCACCTCGATTAATACCAATACTCTGGATACTGGTTGGTTCCCAACAAAAAAAAAGCTAGTATTGACTAGTATCCATAACTAGTATGGTACTAATAATATGATTACTATTTTTGGCCAATACAAGATAATATTCATATTGTTGTATATGTAACCCATTAAGTTTCAAATATGTTGATACTAATTATAAATTATTAGATATTTTATCTTTAATTCTCTAATTGAACAATTTATAATTATAGATAAAGTTGATATCTAGCAATATGTCATGACCATTCAAATATTAGGAATGTTAAAATAGTTTGACTAAATTTATCCATCCATGGTTTCATGGACGGAGCCACAGTGGGGGCACTGGTTCCAAAACATTTTACTTAAAAAAATTATTTTTTAAAATTTTTAACTTATAAAAAAATTAAAATTTTGTCCCCATTAAAATTTTTTTTTTTACCTTCAGTAAAATTTTGCCCCCACTCAAAAAAATTTCTGAATCCGTCTCTGCATGGTTCTGATATATAATTTAATCATTTAATCATCCAATGTTTCAATTGGATATGGAGAATGAATTTAGTATCTACTCTTTTAATTCCAACCATGTTCGCTCTTACTAAATGCTAATCCGTAATTGATATATTTTTATGTCTTTCTTACATTACAGTAATACTTTCAATTCTCATGTTAGTTTTTTTTTACGGCGATCAGATATATATCCATAAAATTGCTATTAAACTAATTCTTGTTAAGTAAACCTCAATGTTTAAAAAGGTTTTAGAGTTAACATCCTAGGACTTAAGTCTTAAGTTACGTGGATACCTAAAATATATCAATAGCCTTACTTTGTAGGTTAATATCAAGTAGTTTCAAATAAACGTCAACAACAGTGGTATCTCTGACAATTAATTTCAAAAAGAAAATCACCAAGAGCCATCATATAAGCTAAATAAGAAAATTAGAATCAAAAGAGTAACTGTTGAACCATGTGAGAACGAAAAGGATGCAACTATTAATGATATAAAAGGAGGTGACAAATACTTTCCTATTAACTATAATTGAGAACGTCCACTTGGCATGCATATTTAAGTATAAGGAAAATTGTTGTATATACTTAAGAGATAAAGGTTTGTTGACATTTAAATTGTCACATGATTTTTAAATCCTATTTTATTTGAAAAAGCACTTTGCATCTACTTTTTGCCCGTATCATAAAAATTTTCAAAAAGGATAAATGGAAGTTATTTATTTTTCTCTTTTGACGCTTATAGCTTTACATAGTATATACGCCTGATATAGCCGCGACTGGTTTAGTCTGATTTTGATGAGGCTGAGTGTTGCTGCTTGAGTCCATGATTCTGATTGACTTTAGCAAGAGAATACCTACAAAACAGTACAAGGCACGCTGGGAGTTAAATGCCGGCAGGTCTCTCCGATGCTCAAATTAATTTTTTGATAGAGGTTTTGGTTACTAAGAATAGAGAAAATCAGAGTTATAATATCGTACCGGTATTATGGCAAAGTAGTACCTTATATAAGAAATAGCTGTTAGGTTTAGATCATTATTCATAAATGGGTCGGTCTACTCACAAGCAATTCCAATCTGAAATTGGGCTTAGCACGACCGACCCGACCAATCCGGATAGACACAACATCCAGAATTCTTCTCTTGGTGGCTGTTGTTGAGCTTTAACATTAAAGGAAAGATAGCTAGCTGCTTCCGGGAATAATCTGAGTATGAATAATTTAAAGACATCTTCTTATAGTTGAGACTCTCTTAGGACATTTGGTAAGATAAAAAAAATATTGAACATATTGTATAATATGGTATGTACCAAATAAATTGAAATCAATATATTTAAGCCACACTCTTTCACTCGCAGAAATAGATTAATGGTAAGAGCAGTTGATGGAATGTATGAATCTCTCTCTTCAGTCTTCATTAATCAAAAACAAATGTACTCAGTATTAAGTATTTTATATACTTCTTTCCAAACAAAAGAAGAGAAGACCCAAACACGGCCTAGAAATTTCGCAGACCCAGCCGGGCCAGAGCAGGTAGGGTGAGACCAGAGAGCCTACTCTCTCTATCTGGAAAATCCCATTTTGTGCCCTACCCAACTCGTTGGAGCTCCGGAAATGACTCAAGAATCCTTCATTTACAGCTTCGTGGCTCGGGGCACCATGGTGTTGGCCGAGTACACAGAGTTCACCGACAACTTTCCGGCGATCGCCACTCATTGCCTTCAGAGACTGCCTTCTAGCAACGACAAGTTCACCTACAATTGTGACCACCATACCTTCAATTTCCTTGTTGAAGATGGCTACGGTAACTATTATATGTTGCTCTTACTTAATTTGAAGTATTGAGTAATGCTAAGGAAGTCTAGTTGTTAATGGAAGTAGGTTGATCTAGTTTCAAGCTGGTTGTTAAGTGTTTGATTTAATACGACAAAGTTCTGTACTTTAGCGGGCAGTTTGTGTTTTGAGATAGTTGTTGTTTGTTTTGTGGGTTTACTGAAGAGCAAACAGAGCCCTTTGCATGGATCTTAGGATAAAACAACAGCAATAACTTGGATTAAGATTGTCTTCTTTTATTGGATATCTTGGATTTTTTATTTGATCAAAGTATAGTAGGTATAGCCCATAGTTGTTATTGGCAGGCGGGAATTGTCAAGGACTTCCACAAGTAAATCAGAAGAGACTATGGTCAGGAAATTTCATTTCAGCACGTCACTACTCGAGCTAGCCTGGATACAAAAGTCTTACGAAGTTATATCCCGAGTTCTTGGAAATGTGGTTTTGCAACTTAAATTCATATGACTGTCTGACCGCCGGAGTAGCTGCATTCTAGCTGGGAAATTTTCGAATTTCCATGCCGGTGCTGCTGAAAATGACAAAGTTCCACTTTAACTCTTTCTTGGAAGGAAAGTTCTTAAATGCTCTAGTTCTTCTAGGCTTAGACAATGTACGTGAGTTTAGTTCATTTTCAGGGAAGCAGAAACTTGTTACCCTATTAATATGTATTTGAGATATTGCTTCCGTTCTCACCTTTGTTGTACACTAAGCTATTCTAGTAGTAAAGATATCATAATCTTGGATGAAATCTTGTTTGAATGAGCTTCACAGTTGCTGGTGCAACCCAGGATGATGTTGTTATTCGTCCAAACCTTTTGGAACGTAACGGATGTTACGAATTGAATAAAATGAGCAAACTTTCAATCTCTATATCTTGACAAGTTGCATTTTGCAATTTGCAGCTTACTGTGTTGTAGCAAAAGAAACTCTTGGCAAGCAGATCTCTATAGCATTTTTGGAGCGGATGAAGGCAGACTTTAAAAAAAGATATGGGGGTGGTAAGGCAGACACAGCCGTCGCCAAAAGTCTCAACAAGGAATTTGGGTATGTGCAAGTATGAAAAGCTATGGATATTTAGGGGTTGTTCTTAGTTACATGTTCATTTATGCACGTGAAAGTAAGAAAGTGAGACTATTGTTTCAGGCCAATTATGAAAGAACACATGAAGTATATTATTGACCATGCTGAAGATATTGAAAAGTTATTGAAAGTAAAAGCTCAGGTTTCAGAGGTGAAAAGTATAATGCTGGGGAATATTGACAAGGTAAAGCAGCTATTTTGGAAGGATATCTTGGTTATTTCCCTTGATTACAAGTGTTTGTGCTGCTTTTTTATTCTATTTTCGGCTTCATGTGCCCGATCTCTGTGTTTCATTGTTAACCCATTTATATCTGTGTTGTATTGATGCTCTCCTAGGAATGTTTTTCCTCTTCCTCCCACTCCAATCTCTATCGCTATTTTCTCTTTCTTCCAGATTGAGGCTTGTTGTATTTTGTGATACTGGAAGTTATGCTGATACAATTCTAAAATTAGGTGGACCTATCCTTCTTAAGGGAAATAATGTGCTTAATATATATACATATTTTGCATGAATGCCCTTTGGAGTGTAAAATATCTCAATCAGTGGTGTAAAATAAACATCTATTGTGGGTGAAGAAATGTCTTTTACTGGGTGTTAAGCCACAAACATGCAATTTTCCTCCATCGGATAAATATGGATGCTTGCAAACTGAAATCATTCTCCATCATGGACCTCAAGGTTGCGAACTGCGATTGTCAGACTACTTCCGACTAAACATGATGGCTCATCAATTATGATTTAAATGAATAAGCCTGTTTACTGGCAGATTGTTGGACAATATACATGATACATAATGTAGATCTTGTTCCAGTTTTAGCTTTTGAAATGCAATATCTACATGTATATATTTTTTCTCTGTTTTCTTCTGTTTAAAGCGTGGTTTCTTGTATGTGATCAATTAAGAAAGAAGCACACACTGCATACCCGTTCACTCTTTACATCTCTCAGGCTATTGAAAGGGGTGAGGCGATAACAAGTCTTGCTGACAAGGCTGAGAATTTGCGAGATCAGGTTGGGCAAATGAGCAGAATAAAATCTTTAATAAGTTCTGTTTCATCATACCAAGTTTTTGATTATGTTCCTTGTTGCAAATTTCAGGCCCAAACATACAGGAAACAAGGAACTCAAATTAGACGAAAAATGTGGTACTAGAACATGAAGATAAAATTGATTGTTCTTGGAATCCTGTTACTTCTGGTTCTAGTAATCTGGCTTTCCATCTGTCATGGATTTAATTGTGCAAAGTAGCAAGTACTCAATTGCAGTCATAGACATCCAATGAGTCTGATAAGATGAAAAGATAACTTTCCTGTTGGTAAAAGATAAATTGTTCGCAGGAGTTCCAGGCTATCCTTGGAATGACGTAGCTGTATAATGTGTTGTACTATTAATTTGAAAAATTACAGGAATTGTTAGTTTTTTCCCCCTGTTTACAGGCTATACGGGAGTGTTGCAATCTACTAGCTTGTCTTGTTAAGTCAGGAGGACAAATGTCCTTAAATTACGGACCTTGATGATTGGTCTCTTACAAAAAGAAACAAGGCGTGCCATTCCTCCGATTCCTGTATAAATGAAGGGTACATAGGAATGCGGAACGTATCAAGGACACTAAAGCCTTGGCAGGCCAAGTATAATCTCAGTTTTCTAGGATGAACTGGCCCTACTTTTTCTCTCCGACTGGTCAAACTTGAAATGAAGTGGATAGTTACTAACTTATTCGCAAGAGCAAATTTGATCTGAAGTCGGCCTAGCCCTAACAGCTTGACAATGTGATTTCTCCGAACTAGTTTCGGGTTCCAAAATATAGCACTTACTCATATATTGGACGATTTAGAACTAGAATTCACATGTATGAATACCAAGATAAGTAGCTAGTTGTTCACGTCTTGAGTTTCTAACAATTATTGACCTAAAAATGACGCCATGCTTCCCCATTCAAAGCAACCTCTTTTACTATATTGTTAGTTCAGTTAAAGGTCAACCTTTTGATACAACCATCAACCAGTCCCTTATAGTCAGAAAGTCGAATGAACAAATAACACGTTAGAGTAGCCGAAGACAGGGACTTGATATGAAAACGCTACTGATCATCATCACTACAACGAACTATCCTTTTGAGAAGTCTTTCTCCACAGAACTTACGTTATTACTTAATTTAAATATTGAATCTATTTAACTTAACGAAGAGTACATTAAATTCCATATGTGGGGGAATTATCACGTCATAATTAAGCTCATAACTTGTTTCAAGGTTCAAACCCTGAATTTCCAAGTAACTACTAATCACTGTGTCAAAATGTTTTTCTGACAAAGTAGGTATCTACTTGATATCACAGAAATGCTCCTAAAGAGTGCTTGACAAAATTCAGTGACGTCTAATATATAAAGAAACTGATTTATGTACTGGCTGGCACGACACCTTCTTTCTCAATTTTTACAATATGTACAGAAGGACAGAAACGAAGAATTTTTGAAGATAACACTTACACAACTGTTTTAGGTTTTTGGGATTCATTGTTCTATATGGATTTATTCCCAGAGTTCAGAGAGGGATGGTTGGTGGTGCATGGCATGACACGTTATTGGCAAGACAAAGCAAAGCTCTGCCCATATTAAAATCGTCAAACTCATGAGAAGACAAAATAGGATCTCTATATCTTGCCCCATCCTTTGTGGATAGGATCTCTTTTTTAGCTTCTCTTTTCATGGATTTATTCTTAATATTACATAAAATATATCATAGAGTGGATAGGATAAAATTGTTTGTACCTGCATAGCCAAGACTTTATCTTCCTTTCCTCTCACTTCTTGTTCTTTTCTCTTTTGAGAAGAAGATCATCCATGCAATAAAGAAAACTGACTAGACAATGTAAAGTTCACCCCAGCTCATTCAAACAAGGAATGGAATGGGCTCGTAGCCATACCACTCTCACCAAAGAAGCTAACAACTCAAGACTGATTGTGAAATTTCTTCTAGCTGGTGGTGGGTTTTCTTTCTCTAGTTGGTTTCTTCACACCCAAACACGTGCTGATAAGAGCCTTATCCATACGAGTTTATAGGGATAGCACCTTCTGTAAGTGCATGCAAGGTTCTAGCCAGCTGGTGACAGACTTTTTTTGATTCCAACTAAGAAAATTTTAAGCACATGTTGTTTGGAGTCATGCATGTTTTAGCCAAAGAATTAAGTTGGGATGAATGAATACGGCTGCTGGTCCAATTTTTTTGGAAAGATTTTAAGGGCACCAGCAAGACTCCAAAAAGTGACGCCAT
>JANZLH020000395.1:935400-968418 GCA_026770325.2 Erythroxylum fimbriatum
CAAGTCAGTATTTGTGAGAGGTTTTGGTAGCTGAGAATGCAGACGAGTAGCTAGGGTTACAGTCTCATACCTGAATCCTGTAGGAACAGTACCTTGTATATGTCGTGGATGCTAGGTTTACGTAGGTCTTTGCGTTTGCATGGGAGTCTAACTCCTAATGGACCGGACGGGCTGTGGTCATGCAAAGATGAGCCTGGGCCTAGCACAGCCGACCCAACCACACCTTATTGCAGTGAATGAGCAGTGAATGAAGCGATAGATTGAGTAGACAACTTCAATTTTGAAACAAGTGTTTGAGCCACAAAATTGTAGGTAGAACCACTGTCTACAAGAACAGTAGCGAAGCTACAGCATTTGCCCACCCTCAAATTTTTTTTTTTTAAGAATATATATATGCTGTATGCATATATAGGTTGATTTCCCCACTTAAAAGAATGTCGTTGCCCCCCTGAAATAATATATATATACATTACCCCCTGAAACAAATTCTTGGCTTCGCCACTGTACAAGAATAATTACTTTCCTCTGATTCAGTATCCCTTGTAGCTTCATAGTTGAACCCAAGTTACTGCCCAGGATAGCGTGGAAGTTGATTTTGACCTGCATCTCTTAATCGTCTTCATTTTCATATTCGAAATCAGCTACTGGTTCTCCTTCTTCAGTGATTTCCATAATTTTTAAAGTACCTGCCTTGCAATGGTGATCCGGCTGAAATTTCTCATTGCGTAGATAACAGAGTCCCTTATCTCACCATTTCTGTTTCTCAACATCCCACGAGCTTGCAGTCAGATTTTGTGCTGAAGAAGACATGTTAGAGTTTTTGCTCTAGAAAAACATGAATCACGTGCGACCCAGATGGTATTGGTGTTGGGTCGAGTCAGATTGGATAAACCGCTCAGTTTAGGCCCACGCTCGATCTGAGTTTTGGCTTCATATTCAATTGCCAAGTTCATCGCCTTGTAAATCGTTCTTGGCTTCTGGATGCGCACGTCCGCCTTGAGTTCCCACTTCAAGTCGTTGAGGAAAACACCCAAGAGACAGTGCTCTGGCCAATTCTTCACTCGTTCAGATCGCTTAGCAAATTCCTGATGATACTCTTGCACTGTTCCCGTCAGTTTAATGCCACAGAGATACTCGTCCGGGTTCTAAAACTATGCTGCACCATAATGCTCTTGAAACATTTTCGTGAGTTCCTCCCAGTAAAGCAAAGTCCATTCAGTGTTGATCCATGTAGAGAGATCAAGAGCGTCACCTTCAAGGTACATGGCAGCAATGTCGACCTTCATCTCGTCAAGAGGGTGTGATAATACCAAATCAAAATTATATTAATAAATAAAATATAATTTAATTTATTAATTTGAATTTATTTAATTTTCATAATTAAATAAAAATTAATTCAAAATTTTATAATTAATTTAACACAAAAAATTATTAAGTCTAATCCAATCGAATTTTAACTCAGTCATGGAAGTAATGAGGTAAATATAAATATATTTAAGAACAAGGAAAAAAAATTAAGAACGCATCTCCTGTAATACAAATCCCACACTGTTGATCAAAGGGAAAAGAAAGCATCAGAGTCATGGAAGTAATGAGGTAAGAACACTGCTCGCATGCGTGCTTGCTTCTCATAACCCATTACAGTTCTCGTCACTTGCTCACTTTTCTCATACCAACTTGCAATATTAAATATCAACAACCCATAAATCACACAGATTAAATACACGACCACATAGTACAGGGTCAGAAGAGAGACATAGACAGAGACAGACAGAGAGTTGGAGAGAGAGGGAGAGAGAGCGAGAGACACAGAAGAAATAGAATATTGTTTAAGTATGGCGCGCACACGCACACGTACACAAACAAGGCGGTGGAGGAAGTGAAGGCTTGGGCTTATATATAAAGTAACTAAAACCCTAGAGTTGGTTCTTAACCCAGGTTAAGACTCCGAGGGAAACTCGAGAACTGTGGTTAAGTAAAATCCACAGTCAGGATAATGTATGCCGATAATCATCTGACGGTGGAAGAGGAACTCCGACTAGTGTTTTGGGCCCACTTTAATGAAGGTAAATATTATTGCTTTAAAAATTACAATAGTTTAAAGTATAAAAGATTGATTTAGATTGAAAATTTTGAAATAATATTAAAAGAAAATGTCGGTAATTTAAAGTTTAATTAAAAAATAATATTATTAAATGAAAATTACATAGTTTATTTTAGTTTATACAATTTATTAGTTTATAAAAATCGACTAATAAATTAATAAATTGATCAGTTTTTAACAATTGAAGTTATTAAAGTAAATTGAATCAGAAAGTTAAAAATCTAATCGAAAAATTAATCAGTTCAAAATTTTTATGGTTTAATTATTCGGTTTGATTTGTTAATCATAATTAAATATGACAATGAATCAGTTGTGATTGAATTATAGTTCAGTTTCGTACCTTAAATTAAATTCGAGATCCGGTCGAATTTTTAAATTTAAAACTTAATTGTAAATTCGTTTTTCGTAATTATTTTTAATTTGAAAGGAATTAGTTGAGTTAACTGTTGGACCCCACACCCCACCTCTTCGGTGTTTGGGGGTTATACCTCAGCGTGTGTTTGTGTGTTATACCACGGCATCCAACACAAATCAGTATTGTCCTCTTTGGTCATGATTCGAACTCATGACCTCAAGGTTTTGTTGCATTTAAATACACGCCTCTTTGGCTCAATGGTAAGAGGCGTACATTTAAATGCAACAAAACCTTGAGGTCACGAGTTCGAATCGTGACCAAAGAGGACAATATTGATTTGTGTTGGATGCCGTGGTATAACCCACAAACACACGCCGGAGTATAACCCCCAAACATCGAAGAGGTGGGGTGTGGGTGGCTCAATGGTAAGAGGCGTGCATTTAAATGCAACAAAACCTTGAGGTCACGAGTTCGAATTGTGACCAAAGAGGACAATGCTGATTTGTGTTGGATGCCGTGGTTTAACCCACAAACACACACCGGGGTATAACCCCCAAACACCGAAGAGGTAGGGTGTGGGGTCCAACAGGACCTACGGGTAAGCAAAAACAAATAAAGCAAATTAAATTGGAATGAGTTGTAAGTCACGCACAACGCAGGTAATACACAACAGGGGATGCTACTCTGGAGCTGGCGTGACCTTAGGCGGCGCTTGGAGCATGGGGAAAAATAAGAGGCTGGACGCAGAGAAGAGCCAAAAAAGGAAAATGAGGGAGTCGGAGAAAAGACTGGGTCATGCCGCAAACAAATAAAAAATCAACGCACAAGAGATAAAATAGAGAAGCAGTGAGTGAAATAAATCAAGAGCAACACTCAATCACGCAAAAGGGAGGAGAGCTGGCGTCGTTTTTGAGGCAGCAATACAGCTCACGCACAAGCAAATCAATAGAAGACGTGGACAACTGTGAGAGAGGACAAGCAAGTGGGTCACGCATGTAAATTGTCCCATCAATTAGAAGCCAACGCAGCGTCAAAAGGAGCAACAAAAGGAGGTGGCTTGGAGTGAGGAACGATTTTTTTTTGAGCTGGTGGATTTTAAATAAAAGGGGAAGCATTCACGTTACAATATACACAAGGGGGGAACTTTTGTGAAGCTGCTGAAAAATAAAAAAGAAGACGTGGAGCTTAGAAGGTGGGGACGAATCAAGCATCAACGTGAAGGAAGGAGGGACCAGCGTTATTCCAAGCAATTGAAGAAGAAGCAATAGAGCTGGAGGAAAAAAATTGAAGAGCAATATTACCATTTGTTCTTCCATTCCTCCTATTTATTTCTTAATCATAATGCTTGCTTTTATTATTTTTATTGTTGCTATTATTATTATGAGTAACTAATCCTTTCATTTTAGGATTTTAACGGAACCCTTGATGTAATCTCGGTTAATTGGTATTGTCTACGTTTAATTTCTTTGTGTAACATAACAGGGAGAAATAAATTTGGAAGAACATTGCAATAGTTTAGGATCACGCTCGTAGTGATTTGTGTCTAGGATCGAGAGATACCTATCCACCCTAAGTAACCACATTAAGATTGATTTGATAAAGCAATCATCGAATTATCACAATTTACCATAGAAATATAGGAAATTGGTTCGATGATTAGGATTACTAATGATCCGAGAGGGCTTAGTAATTAATTATGAATCTTAGGTTATCAAATCCGGTATATGAGTTAAACCGAAAAAATTTCGATACCGAGGTAAAATCAAGATGGAAGTTAAATTCCTAGATTTTCATTCCATCGATATTTATTATATTTTTATCTTGTGTTAATTCTCGTTTTTATTTCATTTTTCAAACCACAATCAATTAATCTTTTCTTTAATTTTTATTACAAGTATTACTATTTAACTAATTTGGTCTCCGTGGGATCGATATTTTTACTACTTGACGATAAAAACGTGCACTTACGTTCATCACCAACAAAGAGGATTATAATTTGATATAAAAAAAAACATGAGAGACATATAATAAACTGACCTCTCTCTCCTCTTATTACTATGTCATATGACATAGTCCCCTTATCATATTGAACTGTAGAATCAAAATTTCACTTAACAGCTCCAACATTTGAACCTGACCAATAGACAGCAGGTCCATCGAACACTTGTTGTTAGACCAGAATTTCTAGTCTTAGATTGGCCATCTTTTAAGTAATTTAAAATAACAATATTATATTAAAAGTACATAGAATATAAACTTAATTCGAAATTCAAATTAATTAGAGTTATCTTATTACTTTTAGAACAAACTAGTCCAAACCCCTTTTGCAAATCCTATGTCCACCCTTTTTGCCAACTTGATTAGGATTAAGAAGAAAAGGTTGAGAGGAGTTGATAGTTGGAACAATTAATAATTATTTTTAAATTAAAAATGTCAAGATGCTGGCCTTATTAGATGATGCTCTTTCGTGAAGTATATATATATATATATGGGAATCATATAGACTTTGGAACAAAATCTATAAGGCTATTTCACGAATCGAACGGTGCCGTTTAAGCGCAAATTTTGAGTTTAGAAAAGCCTATCCGTTGAAGAAGTCATCTTCCACACTCGTTCATGGCAGCTATTGTTACTTTCTCCCCTCCCATCAAGACAAAATTTTCACTTCATTATCCATCTACAACTTTCAAGGTATTAACTTTTCTTGAACCCTTATCAAAATTCTGCCAATTTGGTCTCATATTTGAGTAGAATTGAGTTTGTATGATATTGCAGGGATGTGTCAATGACTTGAAGCTAAAGGCTCGGAATTTTATTCCTCTGAGATCCCAGTTCCCGAGAAATCCACAAGGTAAGTTTTTATTCGTGCAATGCCAAGTGGGTTCTGGTGGTGGTGGTATTTCGAGTGCAGTTTCGAATGTTAGGTTCAGGCTAGACAATCTCGGACCACAATCTGGTTCGAGAAAGAAGGGTAAGAGAAAGGGGAGAGGTATAGCTGCTGGACAAGGAAACAGTTGTGGTTTCGGCATGAGAGGTCAGAAATCTCGGTCTGGTCCTGGTGTTCGAAAAGGTTTTGAGGGTGGTCAAATGCCCCTCTATCGTCGCATCCCCAAATTGCGTGGTATTGCTGGAGGTATACATAAATCATCCTTTATTCTTCTTTTATACGATTTTTCTAAAAAATATTTGTCTTTTTTGTGCCTTTTGTCTATTTTCATGTTTATTTTGAATTATACTTCCTCATTCCATTAAAACCAGAACCTCTGGAAGCTCCTGATGTGCGTTTAGGACATATGAGCTCGTAAATAGTTTGGTGTGGTGGGTTTTCGCGAATGTTATACGTTAAATTAGTTAGCATTAGTTAGTCTGAATTAATAGTCAACCTTTGAATTTAGGGCAAGAATGGCAAAAGTTAGTGTTAGTTTCTTTTTCCACCATTGCATAATCACTTTCCAAAAGAAGTGAGATTATCTAGCAAAGTGATATGGCCATGCATTGTTGAAAATTTCTTCTTCTTCAATGTTATGTCACTTATTTGCTTGCTTTTTTTACTGCAACATAGGAATAGGACGGAGTCCTGTAACTGACAACTGATTCTTTGTATTATGTTGTTGGATGGGTCTTCATATCTTTGTTTCATTATGTTGTGTTTCAACTAGATTTTACTCTTTTCAGCATGAAGTTATCGTGAGATCTCAACAAAAAAATTAAGGAGTAAGTATGCTCATAGTTCTATCTTGAAAAGAATTGGTTTCCAGAATTCCTTATATGGCCTTCTTGTATTTAAAATGTTGCTAAAAGAATTTGAAGGGTGTCATAGTCATTGCTCATTTGTGTACTCGGATGATTCCTTTCCATGATGATCGCTTAATATGTATATGCTTTGAAGATGTGGTATGATCACTTTCATAAAAGGAATTTATGCAAAAAGACTGGGCAGCTTCAAATATTGTTAAGGTTGAAGTGCCGCTGACGCAGACAATAGCTGCAAATATTGTCTTGCTTTGGATAAGGGCCGTGCCTAAAAACTGAGATTCACTAATGCGTGTGTTATATAACTTTATAAGTTATGTGCTTCCTCTAGCTGAGAAAATCATTCGTGCAGTAGTAATTTACTGCAATCTAGTTCATTCTATCTTTGTTTTTCTTCATTGTTCTTTTGTTCTATCACACCCATACATGTATATAGATTTGGTGTTAAACTGTATGTTATTGTTAATATGGACATAGACTCGGAAAGATTCATTAAACTACTCGAGTCTGAATTACATTTTTAATTCACATCGCAATTCCATGATCCAAATGGACCTTTGAGAAAATTGATGCAAAATAAACTTCTTGCTACCTTTTGAGCATGAATTCCTTCTTGTTGTGTAATCAAATAACGTCCATACTTATTTCCATTTGAAATGTTTATGATTGGATGTCTTAGATAATCCATAGTAAAGGGTTTCACCTTCCTCTTAGGTGTTTCTTATTCAAAGTGTGATAATAATCATGAGAGTTGGAGAATTTGGATTTGATGATAAGTGGCTTATTTCAAGATGCACTCTTGAACTTTTAAGGGTAGCTTCTTGGTTCTTTCCTTGCCTTATGAATCCGTTCAATTTCTTTTAGTTTGTAGATTCTTAAAACTGGGATGCAGATTTGTGGCCTTCTTATGGACTTAGATGTGAATAGCTATTTAGTGTTAGCTATTTTTGAGATTATGCTGATATGCTTCTATCATCTTTGTCAAAGGTATGCATGCAGGATTGCCTAAATATGTCCCTGTGAACTTAAAAGACATAGCAGCAGCAGGATTTCAAGAAGGAGAAGAGGTATCACTGGAGACTTTGAAGGTAAAGGGCTTGATCAATCCATCAGGAAGAGAAAGAAGACTTCCCCTTAAGGTAAAATGCTTGTTTTATTTCATTACAATCAACACTTCTTATTGCTGACTTTATTTTGATCTCGTAGCTACATATCAAACCACCATAGTTATATCCATACATGGCAACTGTCAAACTTGGTATCTTCATAATCTTCCAATTGAAGTTGCCTGCTTCAAATGCGAGTCGTTTTTGTGAGGTTAACAACCCATATTTGTTCTCGTTGAGCATATTGAACTTAGTATTGAAGCAGTTAGCATGTAAACTTAGTACTCTATTCCCAACCATAAAACCTTGCTTATTGTAGTAGTGAAATACGATCAGTTGAACCCTTATTTTTGATTAATTTGCAAAATGCCTTGGCTGATATGGTTGCACTAAAGCAGCACTTTCAAATATTTAGTTGACCAGAAGATTTCATTGGTCTATAATCGCACTAAAGCAGCACTTATTGTCCTTTATAATAAGAATGCCAATTTATAATTTACAGTGATTCCCTAATACTGCTTCTACGTACCGTTGGAACATCATAAGAAACATAAGATTCCCTTATTGAATGTTTTAAAAAGAGCTGGTGTGCCAAATCACACGTCAGTTCGTTTAAAATGATACTGCTTTTGCTGAGACTGAGAGTTGATCGGTTGTTTATGTGATAAGGTTTTAGGAGATGGGGAATTAAACACAAAGCTGAACTTCAAGGCTCGTGCATTTTCATCAGCAGCAAAGGAGAAGCTTGAGGCTGCTGGCTGCTCAATTACTGTATTGCCTGGCAGAAAGAAATGGGTAAAACCATCAGTGGCCAAGAATCTTGCTCGGGCTGAGGAATACTTTGCGAAGAAAAAAGCTGCATTCACTGATTCTGAACCAACCTCTGCTTGAGCTAATCCGGCTCTAAATGTCATGCTTCAAGTGGTTTAAAAACATAGCATAGCTGGAATTCTTTTCATTTCGTGGTTGATCTATATTAAATTTTCCAGTTTGTTAGGTAGTATTTGAGCTGAGATAACAATTTCCTGCTGTGTTATTCAATCTCTGTATCAATCAAACCCTCTCTTGACAAGTTGCTTCAGCAATATTTTAGCAGAGTCTAGGTTTTGGCCTTCATTTAAAACTCGAAAAGAACACGTTTGACATATCTTTTTTTCTGGTAAACCAATGACACCATTTATGGCCAGGCAACAGAATTGATGATGGAAGGGAAGAGTAATGACATCAATTAACAGAAACCTGCAAGTTTCAATCCATTTTCGTTGAATAAAACTATGTGTAAGTAAATTGCAGAGCCAACTCACGACCAACTTTACTTTTTTTGCGTGGTCCAACTTGTTTAAGTGTCAAAAAGAATAGGATTACACTACCTATTGACATTGGTCAATCCACAAATTGGCTGTCATATCATACTCAAGTAGCAATATCTATATATATAAGTATAATTTAAGGTAAAAGAGATAAGACTTTCTTGTAATTTAAGAAATTTTATAAAATTCTTAAATTTTTAGGATAATTTGACTAAGAATTAGACCTTCTTTAGGGGTAGTCATATCATATACCTTGCTTATTTCACTTGGCAACCGATTCTGATAAATTGAGAACACAAAGCATATGTGATATTTTACTAATAGTGCTGGATGACGTAGTAGCTTTGGATTCAACATTGCGTCACGCATTATTCGCAGATTGGCATCAAAAACAGAAGGGGATGGCCCTGGTGTGGGTTCTTTGTGTTGCAAAAATCCATTCTTTTTTTTTTTTTGGTCAAGTCACCCGGTATCCGATGCCACATAGACAATCGACTAGTCTAGATTCGAGCCGGGTAGGACCCTTGTGGGGCAGCTGTTGGAACCCCTCCCGGATGAGTTACGTGTCCGAAGAATTATACGAATTGATATTTGCTGGCGAATGATTTTCCATAAGGGAAATTGATTGGATACTATTTGTTTGAATAAGATTGAATAAAAGATAAAAAGAAATGAAAAGAAAGAAATAATGACAAAAGAATAAGTGTTTTAAATATGAGATTAAGTTATGCATAAGTAAGAGAAATCAAGTTATGGAGTTTATGGAATTGATAAATTCCAAGTGGGAAATTGGAATGGTTTTGGAAAAAAAAAATTTCGTACCGTGTTCGGATTGGATTAGGCTAAGGTTTCCAATGCGACAAGGTTGTTTGGTTTTCTGCGATATTTGTGCTCGGATGTCGGAATTCCGTTCGATTCGATTGAACACTTCGTTTGCTTCAATTTCGATTTCTTTTCCGATTCGATATATGATTAAGCCGATTCGATTCGCCGTTCTTCGCTTTTGCTTCCGATGAGTTTAATCGGATTTTGCTTATGTTTTGGTCTTCGCTTTTTGGTTATCCGATCTTTTCGATCCGTTCGTTTCGATTCGTTGCTTTCCGATTTTGGGGTCCGGTCCCAAGATCGGGTTCCAACACATGTCACAATCTATTTATACATATGATTTCTTAATTCCTATTATGAAATCTAAACTTGAATCAAAATGCTAGTAAATTTGAGTTCAAATATAAGATGTAATTGTGAATAATTCATAAAAAATAACTTAATTAAAGAATTAATCCAAATAAATAGTTTTAAAATTCATCCCAACTAAATCTATTCCAATTTACTTGAAACTAAGACAAAGAAAACCGATAACAATTAAGAAAGACGAAAAATAAAAGAACTCATTTTCATGGATCTTGAAATCTTTAGTGTTTGGAAATCCCTTTCTTTCTCACCAAAATTACTCCTTTATCTCTTAAGACGCTCTAGTTTAGCTCTTATCATCTGCTTATATAAGTATATCTTTTTAAATCAAAAACTCCAAAATTTTAGTAAACATCATCATCAAAACAAGTACAACATGGATCCATATAGCGTATATGTTGTTTCCTTAACTTTTGTTCTCTAGAAACCTTCAACTTTATAAAAATCACCTCTAACTTAGATCATGGATCCTTAAAATGGATATGTGTTACATTTGTGTTGTTTAACCATAAACATACATTGGATACACATCCGTGTTAAGGATCTATGTTTGAAATCCTTTCCTCTAAAATAATGTCAAAATGGTTGTAACTTGACTCCAACTTGTTCAAATTTATTCGTTTTTCATTATAGAGTTAAATAAGGTTTTAAAAAAAAGTAGAAGAAAATTTGGCACCAAATCATAATGAAAAAATCAAAATATTAGCAAAATGCTCTAAAAATCGTGCTTAAAATAGTATCATTGGCACTTATCAATAAGTCTCTTACTTGTATTACCAATCATTTTCCATGCGATCCACTTTTTTCATCTTCATTACCTGTTATGTTTTTCAAATTAATTGATTGTTTTCATATCAGTCATTTTGTTTATTCTCAGCATAGTTTCTCAATCATTAAACTAATTTTTTCCTAGTTACTAGTCTCTCATTTTTTTTTTTATTTTTTCTGTAACAAATAAATCTAGCTTTAAGTTGTTGAATTAGCATTGCCTCTAATTGAATAATAAGTTAAAAGTAAGGTAATTTTCTAGGGATATAACTTGGAAATTTTCACTTTCAATCCCTAATTTCCTAAATTAAAGGTCGCATATTGTTTTGAGGCTAATTAAGATGCCACGATGGCAGCAATATAATGAACCCTCACACTCAACAAAAAGTGTTAAGTAACACTTTGTAAAATCTTAACTAGAATTTAGGTTTCCACTAGTCTAAGGTTCAAATGGGATGATTTTCATAATGTGAAGGTCATTTTAAAATATTATTAAATGTTAGGGATAAAGTTAAATTTTAGTAAAAATATTAAAAGTCAAAAACATTCTTTTTTATAAAAAATGATATGGAAAAGAACGGAGATAAAAGAATGAGATAAGATTTCTTATATCCACTACTTGGATAGTGTAATGGACAAAATTTGACAATTAAAAGACACAAGACTCCTTTGTAGTTTAAGTATCTTTAAAAAATTTCCTAATCTTTAAAATTCTCAAAAAAAAATTATAATTTTTAATTAAAAAAAGCTCTATCTTATACTTCAATTGAAAATAATAGTGAAACATACTTGACGTGAATATTATACATGGATCAATTAAATATTATTGACATGACAACCCAACATAACTATTAAACCTGACTCAAACTACTTAAACCCGACCTAGAATGATAATTTAATATAATTATCTTAAATTATTAGTTTGAGTTTACGTTATAATACTAGCAATAATTTATTATAATTTTCTTAAATTATTAGTATAAGTTGAATTATAATACCAACAACATTTTGTTGGTCAACGTTTGTTATTCATGTCATATAAGTTTTGTTTTTCTTTTCTTGACGAAAGTCTAAGAGAAATAATTTTTAAAAAAAATTGAAAATTGTAAAAAAAAACAAGAATTTTAAAATAGTTAAGTCATATGTGAATCTTCTGTTTTTCACCCTATAACTGAAATGTTAATTTGTTTGTATACTTTATTTTCTATTTGATTTTCTCATTTAAATATTGGTTCTAATTTTGATACTTTACAAAATTCAGTTAATCCTTTTAATTACCTCTACTATAAAATCCTTTTAATTTGTATCATCCATCTTACCACATTTCTATTAACATAATTTTTTCTTCAAATTTTATTAAATAATTACTAATAAAATACAAGAATGAAATAGGTGACTGGAATTTTACGTTAAATTTGCGTAATTGACACAGATAATTTTATTTCAAAAAATGAAACTTTCAAAGCAAATATGAAAAATGAAATAGGAAAACATGATGAGCTTTAATGAGTTAGGAATGTACGATTCAAAAAATAAAAAGTAATAGTAAGGTACTTGAATGTCAATCCAAAAGCACGATGGAAGTATTGGACTGAGTCAGCTTGCATAATTCTAGCTCTTTTATGGTAAGATGTTCGAAAGATGAAGGTGAGAAATAAGTCGTATAGCTGGTAGATTATTATAGTATGATATAGTGACTTCTAAGTAGTAAAACCACTTCAATTAATTTGTAGCATGGCCAACATTAAGAAATACATTAATTGGTCTTTATCAAACAAGCTATATATTGTGTAAACTTTTCTCAAAAAAGAAGAAGAAGAAGCTATTAGTAAATGAAAGTGGTAGACGGCTTCAAATCACCTGTGCCATTAACTCTATACCTCCTATTCCCAGCATGCAATAACTGGCCTGGGAGAGGGAAAAATTAGATGGGTTGGATATTGTTGGGAACAAAGGGCACAGATGATTTGAAGCTATAGTAGAGGATAATCTTGGGAAAGTGTATTCTTAAAGATTCTCTAATGGGGTTTAATTTCAAAGTTCAGGGATTGAAATAAATTGCTAATCTTTTGTATTTTGTTCAAAAGATTAGCAATTATGTGCATATATATACATTAAGTGTATGTCTGGATATACATATACGTATTTCTTCAATGATAATTTAATATGGGTGGAACCTTCATGTAATCCAAAAACTTAATTAGCTGATGGTCAACCAGGGACCATGTATTTATCATCATCTTCTTCATAATATATATAGGTTCACTTTGGTATGAAACATTTGTGGATGTTAACAATTTTAATTTAGTCAACGAATAATATGATAACAGCAACAACAACAATAACAACATTTAATATAAATTCTGCTAACACACAGAGTCTGAGAAAATCCAGTAGTACGCTATCTTACCTCTAACTAATAGAAAGAGTGTTTCAAATAACCCACAAACAAAAAAAAAAAAGAAAATTGATGACATGGTAAATTAGTTAAATGAGCTTTATTATATCACCAATGGAAATAAAAATGAAAGAAACATAAAAAAAGTTACTCAACATTTGGACTTTTAATTTTTTTGCTACAAATTATCCAATTTTAACACTATACAAAAGAAGAAAAAAAATAGCTCGTTTTACTGGGTTGAAAAAGTTTGTAGGTCTATCAGAAAAAAAAAAAAAAACTTTTCTATTAATTAGGAGTAAAGTTGTGTGCTGCTAAATCTTTTTAGATTTCGTGTTCAGCAAGATTTCTACTGAATTATTGTTATTGAACCTATTCGGATCTTGTGTTTATTAGAATTTATATGGGAATATTATTGTTGTTATTTATTGGATTGAAAGAATTGTCAAAAAAGAAAGGGATAAGACGAATTTTGATGTCAAGGGAAGGTACAAGGTAATAAGAATATACCTCTAAAGGAAAATAAAAACAAACGAAACTTTTGATGAGTGGTATGTCCTGCTCTAAAGATGTCCTCTAATAGGTTAAATATGGCCTGTTAATTTGACTAGATTTCCAAGTAAATAAACGAATGCCAAAGTGAAACACTGACTCAGTTATATTTTTATAGTAGGTTGAACGGATCGGACAAGATTTGTAGTTAACATTGCTTTTGATGAGTGGTATGCTGCATGTCCTGCTCTAAAGATGTCCTTAAATATGGCTTGTTAATTTGACTAGATTTCCAAGTAAACAAACGAATGCCAAAGTGAAACACTGACTCACTTATTTTTATAGTATAGTTAACGTTGTTTAATATGCCAAAAACAAAAGTTGAACATGAGAATGACATGATCCTGAGCAAATCAGGTTTCAAGATATATGCCCCGGCCTGCTGATTGGATGACATTAAGGAGTATTTGACAAATGTTAATTTCAATGCGTAGTTGACAAATGTTAAAAAGAAAGTTTAAGGTCTTACGACTGGCTACGTATATTAATTACTCAGACAACTGGAAGTCATGATCCACCACTAATGATAATATTAACCTGGTCTGGTTGGCTTAATCACATGACAACACCGCTGAGTTTGATTTGTCAGGCGAGTAAATCATTTCTTTTTAGTTTCAATTGGTCTGAAGAAATAAATTAGTAAGAGTAAATACAAATTAATGTGGTCAAAAAGAGAATATATATATATATACACAGCATAGTCGCCTGTTACTACCGGCGTATGTCTAGAATGGTGGATCATCCAGGAGCTGGTGCTTCTAGTGATGATGGAAGCCTCAAAGTGCAAGACCAGTGGCTCCCGATAGCCAACGTTGGCCGGATAATGAAGCGCACACTGCCATCGAACTCGAAAATTTCGAAAGAAGCGAAGGAAACCATGCAAGAATGTGTCTCAGAGTTCATTGGCTTTGTGACAAGTGAAGCATCAGAGAAGTGCAAAACGGAAAGAAGGAAGACAGTGAATGGAGATGACGTTTGCTGGGCTATGGGAGCTCTTGGTTTCGACCAATACGTTGGGCCTCTAAAAAGGTATCTTCAAAGATATAGAGAATTGGAAGGTGATAAAGCTAATAATCAAGAGAAAGCTAGCAGTAGCAACCTTGAAGATCAAAAGGAGGAACCATCCTCTTCGTATAGATATAATCAGCCAGGGAATAACTAGTCTTCAATTTCATCCCCATTCAAGTGTGATGCCATCGAGAGGACACATAATAGCACCAACTTGAGACCGCCATATTGACTTTCACAGAAGGTATAGTGATTTGTATTCGTAGGCATGATAATACTGGTCAGCAAGTTGATTGGTCAGTTTGTCTTCTCATTCATATGAGATACCGTTCTTGTATGTTGATATTGTTAAGTAATCTAGCTTCTCTTTCTGGAAACAAAGCTTGGAATTTCAGGTCTTTGAGTAGGATTGCGAAGGTACTATTAGCTAGAGTCTCATTTTGATGAGAAAGGAGGATGATCCTCTGATAATCCAATTTCTTGGAGTGTTATCAAGTCAAGATCATAAAGAACATTGAATTTAGGTGAGTTCATTCATTTTTCAGGGCAATTCTCACATCAACAATTAGAATTAACATATGTTCCATGTATTTTCACGAGACTAACGTCATCCTCCATCAATATACTTGTTTGGCGAATGTATGTCTGATATTCTTCTGCGACGACCAGTGTTGTTTTAATCTTTGATTTTATCAAACTCTCTTGTCTGGAGACAGTCTCTAGCTTCTATAGCCTCTAGACTCGTCAGTATCCAAACTAAGCCGATTGATGCCAAGTCGTTGTCCAGAACTTTAGTTTATATTTTCAAAAAGTCCACATCCATGTGCCCGTATCTTTACTAGTGTCAAGTTGACCAGCAGAAGGTAAAGTACATCTCCATCTCCAGATTTAGGGTTTCTAATTTGTATTCTTTTGTAACATGGAAGATAAAAAAGAATTCAGATCTTCTGTTCAATATTACTCTGTTTTATTTTGTCTGATGAAATTTTAGTCATTTATTTTACGGAACCCACGCGGGACTCACATAAATAAATGACTGAGATTTATTGGATACAATAAGACACCATAATATTGGATAGAAGATCTGGACTCGACAAAAAATAAGCTTATACAACACGGCCAACAAATTCTTTGGGTCCGTACGAACAAAAAGTATACAATGTCAGTGGAAGAATATGTAAGAAAAAGAGTGAAGGAAGAGTTTGTGATTAAAGCCATTAGCCATTTGGCTCTTTGCCGTCGGACGTCTAGTTTAGCTTATTAATTTCCCACAGCCACGGCTGTCGATGCCTTTCATATTTTTATTAAACTTTGTCAAATGTTCAATTTGTTCAAAAATTGGAAGTCTTTATCCCATACATTGTATCATTTTTTTAAATCTTTTTTTGGAACAAATGAATTGAATACTTATATATTGTTTAACAAAAAAAAAACAAGAAATAGTAATCATAAATAAACTTAATTATTTAAGCATTTGTTTAACATTTTAGCTTAAATTGGTTTGTATAAGTGTGATATTATAAATTGATTAATTTACTCTTTTCTAATGTAATATATATGATTATTTTATTGTTGATAAATATTAATAATTAAGAATAATAGTCAACTTAAATTTATGATATTTTGATCTTATTAACATTCAAATTTTAACTATGTTTATCTTTCTATATCCAAAAAATATCTATTTTCCAAATTTTAGCTTATCTATCATGTGTTTTTCAACAATATAGTTAAGACTTAAAAAAAATTACAATTTTTACGTGTTCCATTCTATTTTCATGAAATGTTCGTATGAACGGAGGTGTGCAATCCTTAAAGAATTATTTGTGTATAAATCCATAGATTTAAACAAATTTATAGAATTTGAATGCATTAGTTCAAAATTATAAGATTTCATTATTCTTATTTAATATAAAATTCAATCTTTCCTTATTTTTCTACCTTTGTTCTAAGTTGAACATTCAAAATTTTAATTTTGTTTAAGTTATCCTTTTATGACTTTTCACTTTTATATTTATATTTATACTTCCAAAATTATCACGTAATTTTATGACTTGATTAAATTAGTATAAATTTTATTCTACAACATGATGGAGTTTTAATCTTAGAAAACATGTGGTAGCTTTCATGGAAACAAATTAGCATTTGAACCATTTAACATTATATTTTTAACTAGAGAATTCATATACTATAATTCAACAAGTAAATATATTTAAAATAAAGACCTAATGATCCATATAATAGTTCAATTTTATATAAACTAACATATATTTTTTAAATTAAGATATTTATACAATGAATCAGAAAATAAAAATAATTAGTAATAAAATATTTGTGTTAATTTTATTAAACGATAGAGGCTATATGATAAGTTGAAAAATATAGGAAGGTAAATGAAAAAAATTATGAAAAAACATATAAATGTCAATTATAATTAACATAGGACTATTGAGCATACTTAACATTAAAAAAATATATTTTGACATTATTAATTTTAAGAATACTACCACATACAAAAATTCCTCAAAATTCTTCTAAGAAATCCATTAGAGTTAAAATATTTACATATTTGATATTTTAGGATATTATTAAATGTGGCCTCCATCTTTCAATATTCTATGTCAAAGTAGAGTTTTTCATATAATATTTAAAGGTTATGAAATTCTAAATTCTTTTCTTTTTGGCAATCTCATAATTCTCTTAAGAAATCTAAGAGATCTACAATTTTTATGTATTTAATATTTTAAGATATTATTAAATTCAGGATTGATCTTTCAATATTCTATGGAAAATTAAAGGTTTTCATATAATATTTGGAACTTATGATATTCTAAATTCTTCTCTTTTTACATTCTCATCTTTTTCTCTTTACTACATGTTTTAAATTGCGAAATTTTGCTTATGCTTCACAAAAAAAAATCAAGTTCGAATTAATTTGAAACTAATAAGTAAATTTTAATTTGACTTAATTTAGAGTTGAATTTGGGTTTGATGAAAGAAATCAGCATTCAAGTTTAAAAGTCTAGCTGAATTGAAATAGAATTCGACCTAATTCGAAATTCAAATTTTAACCTAGAATCTGATTTTTAGTCCGAAAAATTGAACCTAATATTGAACTTTAAATCAAAATAAAACCTATAAAAAATAGATTCAATTCAACCTACCATTAAACTATTATATCCACCAATTTGACTAAGAACTTCTCCATATTTTGAGCATTAAAATTAAGTCCAATTCATATAGGTTTTAAGGAACAAGTTATATGGTTCAATGAATTCGTATCAACAGAGTTAGATGTTTCGTAGGAGATAAGGTGAGATGAGATTCTAAATATATTTATCACCAAACATGTTAGGAGATAAGGTAAGATACAATTATAAATGTATTTATCACCAAACATGTAAGTATGTATCAATGAGTATTATTATTATTATTATTATTATTATTATTATTATTATTGTCGTTGTTGTTGTTAAAAACACAAATATTTGTTACTCTTACACTTCTATACATCTATTTGGAGCATATTGGAGTGGTCCAAAATTTGGTTGTGAAAAGGTGGAAATATATAAGAAATGATGAGAAGATAATAGAAGGTGATGGATTGAATTTCATGTTCTTATGAGAAAAATATTGTTATCTTTGGTATTGAATTTGATAAAAATAAAGGAAATATTATTGAAATAGATGTTTTTGTTCAAATAAAGTTTTTATTTAGAAAATTTCCCTTATAGGTTATTTTGGAAATCATCTTTCTGTTTCCCTTCTTTTCAAAATAAATATAGTAACTATGTTTAGGAGATATTTGATTTATTTCTTTAAAAATAAATTAATGTTCATTATAATTTATGTTACAAGCATATCTCTTTGCACTCACTGAGCACTAAATTTAAAATTGAAAATAAAAAAAAATAAAACTCAAAAAATTTCTTGTAAAACATAATTAGTTGTTCTTGGAAATTAAATATATTAAAACCAAAAATTGGAAAAATTACAAAATGGCCATATGCAATAGCATGGGTATAGAATAAACTGCATTGTCCTTGAGATTTTGGATCATGATTTGTTCTCTTATCCAGCAGAATTGAATAGCTTTTGGAAAATCTGCTCCCTTAACTTATATTCAGCTCTGAATATGCAACTGTTCCTTTTTCTCCATACTCACTCAGTCTTCAAGAAATCCAAAGAAGCAGTGAAGCAAAAGCTACAGATAGGAATTTTACGAAGTGATTTGATTCCGAACTAGATGAATATTGAATAATCACACAAAAAGAAGACATGATTAGCTGATTATGGCTCTTTACTGCAGTGGCAACATGGTTAATCCATATCTATGAACTTAATTTTGTCTAATGTATGCAATTTCTCTGTACACACAAGCCAAATAATGAATGACACCTTAGATAATTGTTTTTAACAATATCAAACTGTTTTGTGTCAGGTAAAGGTTAGCATAATAGGGACCAAGAATCTTCTACATGAGGAATTTGAGAATTTCTTATTCTCCTTCATGAGCCATTAATAATGATCCTTTTCATCTTGACTTGATCTATAGTCGAGGATGATAACATTAAACTCCAGGGGATTGGTGTCTTGCTCACTTCTATTGATTAAGGATTTAACCTTTGAGTTATCAGGTAATAGGTGTGCATGTGTAGAGAATAAATTTATTTTGCATAGGGACCCTTGTTTGCTCCAATTATTATACCATAAGAAGGTTGATTCTCCATTCCTAATATTGAATCTAAAGCAGTCTATTATTAAGTCACTCAACTTCAAAGTTAGTTTATAAACCATGTATTACCTGTTTTTTTTAATCTTTGACTTACCTTTGAGGAAGGAGGAATGAATCCACTGGACCCACAAAACCTCCTTATTAATGGGTATTCTACAAGTTGTCTATCATGAATGCAGACCACTTGATTTCTTTGGTGAGAAAATCACAGATCAACTTTTTGAAAGAATTTTCCATTAGCTTAGCCAGACCGTAGGAAGCATCTCAGTATTCTGTGAATAACCTTAGTTAATCCCATGGAGAAAAAGATATGTGATGACAAGAATACGTGTTGGCAGTTAAGAATAGAATTGATCAGTTGTACGCTTCCACTAAATGATAAGGTTCTATTGCTCCAATAATTGATTCTCTTTTGGATCTTTTTCTAATAATGGAATACAATCTTTAATTTGAAGCTTTTTAGTGAAGATGGAAAGGCCAAGGTAAGTGACTGCGGGATCTTTAAGATGAAGACCTATGATAGTTAAAAGCTACGCGGTTACAGTTCCTGCTCTAAATTTCACAATCATTAAAACATTTGTCAATATTTATGGAAAGTTCTGACAAGAGGTTAAAGGTACTCAAGGCATTCATTAGGACAAAGACTCAAGTGTCCACAACTTTGAAGAATAACAATAGATTATCTACAAATGCAGGACCAAAGACCCAAGTTCCTCACACTTTGAATGCCTTTAAACCTTATTAAGTGATCTATCATCCTAGGCAAAGCTTCCATATATAATATGAAGGATCACCTTGATGAAATCCTTTCCACACTTTGAACAAATTGGTGAGTTCTCCATTACCTAACACCCTATAGAAAGTAGTTGTGATGCATTGTAAGAATCATATCGTGAAGAGACATCCTAAAGCTTGAAGTATATATTATCTGAAGTACCAATGAATAGAGTCTAAAGCTTTATTGACATCAACTCTAATGACAGAGTCCCCATTGAAATTCTTTCTACCATCAACATGGAAGAGCTTTTGAACAAGCAGTACATTTCCTCCAATCAACCTACATAACATGAATGTACCTTAAGATGCATTGATTAATGATTTCAAGATGTGTTTCAATCTTGTTGCGATGATCTTACATATGATCTTGTAAAACATAATTATACAAAAGTTCTGAAATTATTAATCAGCCATATGAAATACTGAAGTGTAAGGAGTGAGTTTGAACGCATGCATATTACAATGTTGCCAACTTTAAATATAAATATTACACTTCAAACAAAATTATAGGCGGTCAATAATTCTCCACACTTGGAACTCGTCAATGCCCAATGCATTGCATCAATAATTGTGTTCCCGTCCCATTGATTGACGGTCAAACCAGACGAACGATTAAATATCAACATGATTAATTGATAATGCTTATTATCATCACAAAACAAAAATGAAGTATTACACACAACGAAAGGCAAGCCATTACCTGATAATAGCATCTAAATTCGAGTGAGAATTAATTACATTTTTTCTTCTCCTTCTCCTTCCAGGCAACCAGCAAATAAGCGATTAACAAACTAGTATCAATCAAGTCATGCCATCGACTTGGAGGCGAAAAGAGAGTGATACATTATGGTCCAGTCCGTTTTAGTGTAATTTGGACCTCAATCGTTGCGGTTTGATTTAGAGATTTCCCCAACCCACATATAGTATAGCTGTTCATACCTGGCTGGCTCTGAAGGCAAAATGTACAAGAAATTATGAGCTCCGGTCTCCAAGTAATCAGCAAAAGGCGCACGCATGGTAACAATTTCTTCATTGGTGACCCGTAGGAAAATTTGCAGCAGAGATGGACACCACTTCTAGTTTTGACCGAATTATGCCAAGTATCTGAACAAATTGGGATTATCCTTATCTCTCTCCAGATAGTCTCTGGTAATTAGATCCTCAATGCGCTTCTTAATCGCCTTGAAATCAGGCTGAAAAAATAAACAATTCAATCAACCTGGTTTATAACTAAAACGGGAAACAGATATCATCTGGATTAACTGAGCATCATTTTAAACCTTGAACATGCGGCCCAACTGCTCTACACATTCCATCACTAACTGTTGGTGACCCAAAACTTTGCGACTTTTCATTATGCGAACAATGGAGGCATCAATGGCATAACGCCTATCTTTATCAACATCTTCGATCACTTTCTTCTTTTCATCCACAGGAGGTAGAGGGATCTACAAGATGAACAATGGCTTGGGTCTACAAAACCTCTACAATCAAATCATTAAAAAAAAAACAGGTTGTCCAAGTTCAAGTTACCTTGATCCTCCTCATTTTGTCCGTAAACTTAGAGTTAAACTCAAAACAATCATTGGGAGAGATCGTTCTTGTGTTTGGCTCTTTACTTAGGATCTTATATTTAGCACATGACAAAGAGTGGAGGAGTCTGACCACGTCATCATCAGTCAAGTTTAACTGAGTCATTATCTCTGAATAACTCAATCTATCTGATGAGTTGAAAAGCAACAGAGCGGAAGCCTGTGACATCAGCAAGAAAAAGAACCTGTATTACTGATGCAAATCTGCGTCAACCTACACCACCACACTCTAATCAAGATAAATGAATATAAGTAGATTTAACTACATAAATTACCTGATACGTTGTGACAATCAACTCCATAGTCTTTGGTTCAAACTTCCCAATTAGATTACAAGTACCCAATGAGTATATCCATGTAAGTTTTCTGTGTTTTGTCTTAGTTTGATAAAATTCCCTGAAAACCTCAACACACTTGACCTAAATTCATGGATAACAGGTAAAAGATGTGATCAGCAAACACTTGTCAAATCCAAAAAGTTATTTTTAAATCTCTTAACCCGAAACAAACATACCATCTCCACAGGAAGATTCAAATCAAAAGACTTGTAACTCGGCCAAAAGCCAGTTGTCAAAACAGTAACTGTCAAATCAATCCCTGGATTTGCATTTGGATTATTATTTAAATACTCCTCAAAACTACTTTGATTCTCCCTTGCTAAGGTCAAGTCCGTAACCTAGGAGAGAAAACCATTATTGGGAAAGAAACTCAATTTGTAACCAAGTTACAAAAACATTAGGAATTTAATTGAAAAGGAATTCATCCATAACAGCTCACCATGCCCTCCATTTTTGATGTGAACTGACCACCACATTGCTGCTTCAGCTTTGTCAAAATACTTCTTTCATGGTCATCATTAGCACTCTTATCAAAGAGAAGTCGTCGGGCAAGCTTTTTCCTAAGAATAATTGTTGAGCCAATATTGATCATCATAGTTAAAAATTTTCATGTTGACAATTAGTTAAGCACCCCATTCATGGAAAACTTTTATTTATTTACCGGTAAAACTCTGCAAATAAATCTTTGTCACTGATATAAGCAAGCAGCTTTACAACCTGCATATCGCTAGCAAATTCAATAACAAAGATCTAAATGTAATGCTTCCATATAATGGGAGAATAACAAGTGTAAACCTTTTCCAATGTTTCCTCAATGGCTTCATCGCTCAGTTTCTCACTTCCACCTTTCTTAAGAATATTATCACAAAACGTGGCTAGTAATTCTGCACTTGAACTTCCGGCCACACCCTTGTTGCAGAAGACCTCAAAAGCCTCCTTGAGTGCCTAGATTGGAACAAAGAAAGTTCAAACACAATGGATCACTAAGAGTGAGATCCATCAACTAACTAAAATGTTATGCCTAACAAACCTTGTGAAAAAGAGTGTGGTTCTGGAAACAATCATTGACATATGTCAAGTATTTGTCATGCAGCTCAATAACCTTCCTGACAAAAACCTGAAGAACACAAAATCCATTTCAACTAATTTAAGTTCACCAGCAAACTATAGTTGAGAAAACCAAAAACACTTTCCCTTTTTTTGTTTTATTTGAAGAAGATCAAAAACACTTTTACCTGTTCCTGTAAACCAACCACATCCTTCTTATCTGCCTGTAAAAGAAAACAACATAAAACAGAAACAAATGTTAGCATTAGAATTGATCACAAGATTGGATTTTTGAATGATAGCATGTACAATTAAACGACAACGATATGAAGTAGCACAGCAAACAAATACAAATTGAAAATTCAACAAAACCGAAAATGTTAATAGAAGAACACCAATGATAGAAGCTCATCTTTGGGCATAGCATATATCCCGACAATCAATATATGCCACCTTAATGCTTGAAATATTCATATCCTTTGCCCATGGTACATCAGTCTATGTAAGCATTAATTATGAGGTTTTTAAACCAATATGTCAGGCTCTTAGACTAGATTAGTTATGACTAATAAGATGCTGCTAACAAGGGCCATTAAAGACATATAACCCACACCACAGAATGAAGTGATGCAAGGAAACAATTTAAGCTGTTAAATGTCACTAACCATGATGGCTTCACATTGAATAGCTTATTCCACAATTAGTGGCATTCATTTCAACATAAGGAACATTGACAAAACTATTTGAGAAACTTCATTCCAGATGGTACTGTTCATTTGTTAATCCTATATAGAAGGATGTTGATTTGTACACTTAAAAGATGGTTCTATTTCGAGGGAAAGAAATAGCCCAACATATCAATTTGTCAAGAAAATTATTAGCAGCAGAAAAGGAAATAAAATCTTGTAGGAACAATACTGAATAAAGTGAGTATAATAATAACACAAACCTTCTTGTTGCTGGCCACGTCTTCTGCCTGTTTAACCAAGGCTGTGCCTTCAGCAGTTACGTGCTACATTACAGGATAGAGAAATCAAAATAAAGGGGAAGACAAGGGATAATAAAAAAACTTCTGCACTTGGTTGTGACTAAAGAGAGAAATAAAGAAAAGAAAGTTTGTTTGCCAACCTGTTTAAAGATACTGGAAACAGGATCCAAGCCCCGTGGTATTTTAGAGAATAGCCTGAACATTCGTGATAGATCTTCCACCTAAACAAGTGTTATAAAGAGCAGAGAACAGTAATCATCACTTTCCTTCCCACAGTTCAAACCAGCAAAAGAATAGAAAGGATTAAATGGAAACACTAAGCACCTTGTCATCTCTGAGCAATGCATGGCATCCAGAGTGCTCTTTCTCAAGTAGTTGATTTGCATACACAGACAACAACTCATTTTGAACTTTCTACAAAAGGTAGAGAAAACCAGTAATGGAAAACAAAAACATCAGAACGAATAGAACCTTGAGACACTATTATAACTGGGGAGTTCAGTAGAAATAGAACTGCTTGAGCAGTAATTGCCCATTTCAAATAACAGCTTCCAGCCTTGAGATAGCAATTTCACTGATAACGCCAAAAATTTGAACTCAGAACAAAAGAAACTACAAACCTCTAGCAATTTTGGCTCGCTACTGGAATGTAAGTAGTGAGAAACCCTATCTTTCTCCCGTTTCAGACACTCCTCAGCCTAGAATGATAAGAAAAAAAGAATTAGACAACCTCTTAGACAGACTGATCTCCAGTGTAGAGAAAAAAAAATCATAGGCTCACTTTCAACATATAATCTGGACAAGAATCTTCCAGAATCCAGTTTGATGCCTTCCTCGAATAATAGGCAGCTGTATCCGTAAGCATGGCTGCCTCAAAGTCATTTTCATAGTGATCCATCTGGCCCATACCAATTTCAACAAATATATCTAAAACATTCTTCAATAGAGCTCGATCAATCTGTTCACCCTCCCGATCTTGATCAATCTGATTTAAGATGATGTGGTTATTCAAGACTGTCCAAGAAATTTACTACCACCTACTTTACACCAAGAACTTAGAAAGTAAATTCACAAGCTTACAAGAGATATTACAGCATCCCTCACTTTTCCATTCAACTCCTGATAAACCTGAAATGAAAAGTTTGGGAAAAAAATTCATAAAGCAGACAGAGTATATGATGTTTCAAATAAGTTATTCAGTCTTCATTCTAGTACTACATCAATCTAACATTCATCTAATTTGTCAGAGTTAGTTATATTTGCAGAGGATAAGTCTTCTTTCTAGTGCTACTTCAATCTGACAAACCAAGATTCAAAGGTTCAACATTGACCCACCAGATCACGAAAACAAGTTAATCCAACTTCATTGAGAGGTGGAAGCGACCTCCGAGCAATAAAGTAGCGATCAAGGTAATGGAAGAAGCGAGACAGCCACCTCACCATAACTTTATGGTTTGCCCACCTTTTGACAAGCTCTCTCAACATGAACTCATCATGCTTCTCTCTCAATGACGGCAATACCTGAATGAGGAATTAGACATGGTACTCATTGTCACAAATAATAGAATTGATTAATTCTCTACAAGCATAGTTGTAAACAAGAGAACATCTTTAACAACAAAGAAGCAGAACTAAAGATTTGCCATATAACAATTTCAGATATTAGACAAAATCTGCAAGTTAAGAGTAGTAAACTTGTAACAGAAAACAACATGCATGACAAAATCTTTGTAGTTCTAAGTTTAAGAAGAAACTTCAGCTTTTTGTGAAGAGCAATTGAACTGGAATTCGAGGAAAAAAAAAGGGGCAGAAGAGAGAAGTGTGTATGAAGCTTCCTTACCAAATCATTGTGATGCCTATATATATTTAGAAAAGGCACAACTCTTCCAGTCTCCAGGATAGGCAAATTGAATATTAGATCATGTTTGCTTTAGAACAATTCCAAGTTTCCAGTTTCAAGATCATAAAAGTTCACATAATTTCAGTAAGAAACAAATAATTGTCAGATGCATTTGGTAGTAAATGAAGCCCACGATCATTCAACAAGAAACAACCAGCGCCAAGGACTGTGTCAAATTTTAGTACCAAAGAAAAACTTGAAAGTAATTGCTTTCCTGAATGCAACAATCCTCGGTCCATGGACAGGTTTACAAGATCATCATAATCCATTAATTCCCATAAAATCATAGAAAGGAGGCAATCCCAACATTATGAAGTATCCAACATAATGCATGCATCTCCTTGCAGGTTTATTCCACAGGAGAAAGAACTTTAATGCAGAGACAGTACCACATGCATGGACCATGACATACATTGAAGAAACTGGATCAGTTTATTCTCACCGTTGATGTGATATATTCTTCAAATGACTCTCTGTATTTGTCATACAGCTGTTGTGAGTAATCATGTGGAGGCTTCTGTGTACACATGTTATAGATGGTCCTGTAAACAAAATTAAAGAAAAAACATTTAAAACCCTCATCAACTAACAAGGGAAAACTTAGGAATTTGTCAATACAAAAGCATGATTTGTCAAAAGAATGAATACGTGTAGAGCATCATATAGTCCTCAGAGCTGAACTGTGACTCAGGTAACCCTTCTAGGATGTTCTTCAACTTTGTGATCCCCTTTTGCATAAATTCCCATCCTTGTTCTAAGTCAATCGTTTTTCGTTCGTTCATTGTCATGTTGACAACAAAACCTCAGTGTACCAATATCTGCAGATATACAAAGCCTATAAATGAATTAATTGATTCAGGGACAGGAGCTACAGAAGCTAATTTTCAGCAAAGTAGGGCTAGAAATGGGTAGATTAGGCTGGAAACATAAGGAATTTTAACAAAAACCTTATTTTTAAAAAATTTGGCACAAAAGCCGCAGTATTTCTCCAGAAAAACAACTATTTATACAAGTCTTATAAGAAGTTCAATCCATCATAGGAAAAATAAGTCCTACAAGAAGCCTATTGATAATAGGAAGAAAAGATATTAAGATGATTATGCATCATAAACTCGCTTCAAACCATGCAGAAAACAGTAAAAACTTCATTTCATCGAACTTAAATGACCGATAATTGCACTTAAAACAAAATGAAGTTTGCAGTCCTAAAATTCTCAAAGCATAACAGGACAAATTCCGCTATGATAGCGTCGAAGCACCAAATTACACTCAACACAACAAAAACACTAACCCAAAGAATCACCGTCAACAAACTACTGGAATATCCCCTATAATTCCCTAACCTAGAACAAACTCGCAAGTCCTAAGAGCTAACCCACCATTGTATCGCATCAAAGCCACTTAATACAATTGAGATCTCAGGAAACCCGATTGTCGCATAACGATTCGGAGACTCTGACTCAAGAATCTAAATGTCCTTTTTCGCCCTAATTGTAATCGATTTTTGGGTCAATAACAGGAATCGAAGCTCGCACAAAATACATTTTAACAGAGTTTATCAAATACAGATAAAAAACCATCAATCCGCACAACATAAACGATCAAAAGAAAGATCGAGAGATATAACTCCGAATTAGAAAGTTCACATACACATAAAGAAAAGACTGCAAAAATCCAGATAAACCGATAGTGCGGCGCGGAATGAGAGAGGCTCACCTGCTCCAGGGAGGAGGAAACCTAGGAGACAACGACTGACGGGGAGAAGTTGTTGAAGAAGAGCAAAGGCATGGCTTTTGCTTCGGGCGTTGGATCCTCTATTATTTATTCATTCTCTTCCCTTTCTCGTGTTTTCTACTGCTATTATTATTTTGGGGGATTTAGTCTCAAAATGATTTTCTTGGTTTCTCTTCGAGCGTTTAGACTTTGGACGCGGGCTACGAAATGTGAAATCTCGAAAAAGATCTTATTTTTCACAGTTATCTTTTTTTACTTTTTTTTATAAGCAAAATACTCAAATTCTCATTCATGATGATAAAATTCACTCAGAAACTGAGGAGTAGAAACCTAAATCTGTAAGTACGCAAAGCGAATAGATGCTTGAGCTAAAGAATGAGCACGTCTATTGGCTTACCTACGAATTCACCTATAGGAAATATTCGGTAGCGATAATAACAAAGTCTTACAATCACAAATAACAGTACCCAACTTGGAAAGATCAAAGTCCGATGAGCTAAGTGCAAAAAATAAAATTTGAGAATCCATAAAAATAGTGCCACCGCCTTCAATGTGCTGTTGTCTTAGAATTTGCAAGGATTGTCGAAGTGTTAGTGCTTCCGCAATCAAGGGATCCGCACCACCAACATAATGACCAGAAAAAGCTCTAATAAACTCTCCCTCAGCGCTCTCCAACACTGCTCCAAAGCCAAGCTTACCTTCACGATGGAATACCGCTCCGTCAATGAAAAATTGCCAACCATTATTGCTGCTGTCCGTCGGAGAAGAAGATGAAAAATGCTGCAATAATCTATTTGTTGATGAAGAAGACGATGACGCAAATAACCTAGAATGATTCCAAAGCTCCAAGAAATTTAGAGTTTCCAAATTTAAAAAGACTTTTATGGTGAAGAAAAGTGCTTATCGATCTCCTAAAAGCCCATCCAATCAGGTATTTAGTCTAATTAACTCAAATCGGGCCAAAATTTCTAACGCTGGTCTCGTTATTTTGAGAAAAAAAGTTCAAATTGAAACCGGTCAAATTGGGTCTCAACATCTTTAGCTACCTCAATTGACTGAAAAAGATAATGAAATCAAAGACTTACATATCAAAATAACACGCATGAGCGAGGTTGGAATGCAGAGGGTTAGGTAATTAAAGGATCATGGCCCTATTATGCACATTTGGCGGATACAAAATACGGAATCTATTAATATTTCTTAAAGTCTGGCATTTTCGTGAATTGGGAACATGAATCTAAAATATCTTACACAACAAGGAGGATGTTGTGTTTATCTACATCATGAAATGCTTCATCAAACTGGCTTTGTTTTAATATTAATGGACACACTTGTCTGACCGATTCACGTTGTTGGTGTTAGCTCATTACCTTAGTTTAGTAAAATAAAATAAGAGGCTGGTGATAAGTTGGTAGGCTTTTAATCCTTTCATTAAAAAAAAGATAGAAAATAGGATTAACCAAACTCATTCAATGTTAATATTTTTAAAAAATATTCATATTAGCAAATAGTAACAATTAAAAATCCAACTGATATGATCGATTCAATTTGAATTAACTAACTTTTTGATTCGATTTTTAACTTTATTGTTTAATTTACTTTAATAACTCTTGTTGTTAAAAAATGATTAATTTATTAATTAATTGGTCAATTTTTATAAATTAATACATTTTATAATTTAAAATAAATCGATTAAATTCTATTTAACAATTTTCTTCTTAAATTAAACTTTAAATTCTTCGATGAGCAAGGACAATCTCTCTTAATCATATTCTAAATTCTTCAATTTTATTTAATCTTTAATCGGTTTTATAACGATCGGTTGAACCTTAAATCTCTTCTCTTACTAATTTAACTTTCAGTCCGGTTTTTAAAATATTTCATATCATTATCAAAATTTTTAAAATTTAAACACTTAACTAAAAATTAGACAAAAAATTATTCCATGATAATTTTGGACCCAAATAGATGGAGAATATTAAAGTGGAAATTACATTTGAAAAAGAGATAATTTATACCTTTGATGTAAATTAAGCATTGTTTTTAAGAATAATAAAACACTGAGATTTTTTTAATTTAATGCCAAACTTTTTAAAATTTTAATTTAGTACTAACTTTTTAATATTTATATAAATTATACGCAAATGTTTTTTTTTCCAATATGACATATTCACTAAATAAAAAAATACATATTGACCTGATTTATATAAGCTTTAAAAGTTCATTCAATAAATTAAAATTTTCAAAAAGTTTGTCACTAAATTAAAATTTTTCAAAAAATTAGATTCTTTTATTTTTTTATTATAATTATAGATATGGTGTTCAAAAACATGCATACGTATTGATAATGAAGACAAATTAGTATAAGAAGTTGGGCTTGACCCATAATCAACTTGCAGATACAATGACAAAAAATTATTATATAGTGAGGCAGGAGTAACTTGAATTCGAACAAGAAACTGAAAATTCTTACATATAAACTTATTTTTGAAGTAATAAAATTAACTATTAACATTTCAAAGTTTATTATTAATTATGATTTTATTATTAAGAAACTGTTGGATATTTTTCATTAAGTTAAACAACATTTAATTGTATTTTTCGGTTTTTCAATAACTTATCAGTTAAGTTGTGTAATTTGATTTTGATAAAGATAATAAAGTGGTCTAATAAATGATCTAAGTCGAACGGTTGAAGTCCAGGAGAAAAATAGATTATGATCAGTGTGGGCCGGACTCAAATCGAGTATGTGATGGGAAAGCTTGATATGTAAGTTACATATAAAGGTTAAGGTCTCGTATAGTTTCTCGTATCATTTGTAAATATACGAAAACTCTGACCCATTAAGAGAACTTACATATTAATAAAAACTGTAAAAAGACGTTAACCTCAAAAGTATGATGGAATCGAAAACAAGTATTTCCACATTAACTTCGTTTCTTTCTTTTTCACGTAAGATTCGAGACACGTAATAAGGTTCATGCTAAACTTCAATGCAAATCATGTAGAGAAATTAATTAGGACACTCCATTGAGTTTAAAGCTCGTTTATTAACTCTTGTTGACTAATTAGGAAAGTCAACTAGCTCACAAGTAAATGATGATATATAAGCTTTTCCTCTTTGCTAAAAAAATACATAAAAACCAAATTTGCAAAAATAATTAGTTAGTTGATTAATAGTCTGTCATGGGTTTAAAAATAATTAATTAATAATTTTTTATAAATTTATAAAAATTTGTATCTTTATTTTTTAATTGAAAAAATTTATTGTTCAATAAAATTAAATGATTTTTTAATTTATAAAAACTGATTAGTTTACCAAAATTAAATGATAATTAATAAATTGATCGATTTTTAATTGGCCGGTTCAAAATTTTCATTGTTAAATCGGCATAAGTTATTCATCCAACATCATGTTATAAGATGTTTGTTTTAGTATTTTTATAATACTCCAAATTTATATTTGATATAATAACTGGTCGGGTCGGCCCTATCGGGCCTCGGGCCGATCGGTCCATTCATCAAAGATATCCAGTCCAAGCCCATTCCATGATCTCCAAAGCCCATCAGCTGTAGACAACTTTCCATGCAGAGATAAGAGTTCTACGTCCGTATGAAGACCTAAACCTAAATATCATGTATATAAGGTATGCTTTCGTCATAAGAGAGGTACGACTCATAACCCTAGTTGTCTCTTCGTTCTCCAAATCCAAAAACTCTCTCAAAATACTAACTTAAGCGTCGGAGGGGCCTCCCGGGAAACAACCCCCGGCGTGCCTTTGTTTGTTTTACAGGTATCTTCACGTCAAGATCTTCATGGAGAACAGCCGAATCATGGATCCAAACGGCAATCCACAGTTCAACCAAAATCCGACTGAACCAGAAATATATACAAACAATTAAATAATAATTTTTATATATTTTCTATTTTATTTTATTATTAATTATATACGATTTATTATTAACAATATAAAATTATTATTATTAGGGTAAGGAGAAATAATATAAAAATATTATTAATTACATACAACTTTTGTGGACGGCAATAAATGAGTTTGGAAAAGAGAGAGTTAGGGTTAGAAGAAATAATTGATATTAAGAAAATTATTAAGAGTATATTAGGTAGTATGTATTTATTAGTTTACGTTTCATCTAAACCCTTTCTTATTTTTACTGTTTAGGATGGAATGAAACGTAACATAAAACTATCTACTTCCATCTTATTCTGTTACATTTCATTATAAAACTCTCAACCGTATGATGAAATTCTTTTACGTTCTATCTAATTCCATTATTAACCTCCCTATCAAACAGACTCTTCAACTCATGTTCCCACGCGTTACTTCTACTAATATGAATTATAAATTAAATAAATAATTTAGATAATATCGGTGCTCTAGAGTTAGGCGGAGAATTTTAGGGAAAGCACATGATGAACTAAGAGACTAAGAACAACGCAGAAGGAAGGGAGGATACGGAAGCATCTCCTTTTGCGGGATATGATTTGAGTGCTCGCTCCTTTATCCATCTTTTTAAATTTAATTTTTGATAATGAGACAAAGAACATGGGATTGGAATTTGGCTCTAAAGGGGAAAAAGCTAAAAGGCCAAAGGTAGAGATAGGAAAAGTTGAAAATGAGTTTTAACAAACCACAAGTAAATATAAAGTTAATGTTCATATTCCCTGTTTAGAAAGAAAGTGTACTCAATTTTACAAATAACAATAAATAAAACTTAAAATTGTCTTTTATAATTCAGAACAATGTTTTAAAAATCGGACCAAATATCGAACCGGTTAAAAAAAAATTTAAAATTTAGAGATTCAATTAGTAGTGAACCGATATAAAATCAGTATATAATAAATAAGAAGTAAAACTTATAAGAACAAAAACAGGTAAAGCTGTTGAAGGTTTGATTGAGGAACGGTTAGATCGTGCTTTGGCTTGTTCAACATGGATTCGGAAGTTCCCCTATTATAAGGTGAGCAATTTAGATGTCACTTCTTCTTATCACTCTCCCATTTTTCTGGATCCTATAGGTGTTTCATTTCAGGCGCACGTTACCCGATTCAAGTTTGAAAATGCTTGATTAAGGGACTCCCAATTCCTCTCGGTGGTCGAAGGGGTCTGGCGCCAACATAATGGCCTTCCTCTGCGGGACAAGTTGAAAGTTTGTAGTGACACTTTAGCACGGTGGGGGAAGGAGATCACAGGGCATTTCAAGGCGAAGCTAACTAATTTAAAGGCTGATATGACACGGGCTCGTAAGGGAGAGGGTGGACTGTCTGAGGTTGATTTTCGACAGTTTCAAGAACAATATCATGACACACTTCGACAGCAGGAAATCTTCTGGCGACAAAGAT
>JANZLH020000395.1:1010375-1024216 GCA_026770325.2 Erythroxylum fimbriatum
ATCAAAATTCCTCTTGCTTTATATCTGAATAATCATGAACAATTCTTCAATTAATCAAAAAGGCTCGGGGCCCAATAATTCTCCCCCTCTTAAAAGAATTTCGTCCTCGAAATTCATATCTTACTGATCTAGTGACAAGGGTTTAACTTCTTAATTAACGGATTCAACTTATTCTTGCATGACTTATTCAGATAGCTCACCATCCTGACCCTGCTTATTTGATCTTGAGTGCACCTTGGCACGGTGGTACTCTTAAACATGTACTCATAATCATGTACTCGTGAGAGTAAAAGCATGTAACTCTGAGAGCATCACTGGGGTAACTCGTCTTATGCTTGATGTTCACATCATAGTAATGGTAAGTGACTGTGAGCTAACACACTACTTCCATGCCTATTCTTGGATTCTTCTAATTCATCTTTCTTACTTCACTTGATTCTTATCACTCATTCATTTCACCTGTCCATAACATTTTCAATTCTAGCCTTCTATAACTTGTAGACCTTACTTATCATCATAATGCTAAAAAGATGAATCTTTCTATCATCTAATTCTTCATATCGCATTTGATTGAATTCACTAGGACTGTGATTTTGTACTTAAAATAAACTAAAGTTATACTTGGATCTCATAATCCTATGAACTTCAACTATATGCCTTAAGCATATTCTTGATAATTAAAACCATTACCATTAATTCAAACATTTGCGCGCTTGCTTAACATTCTTAATCACTAAAGATCCTTCGATATTTTCCTACTAGAATGCATGACTGATGCCACCAATTGTACTTTGCTAGCAATCTCTTTTTCTCAATCATCTTTTATTGATTTCATATATATATACTTCGTAGTTTAATCACTAGGGAGCATTCTTTCTATTCGACTTCAAAATTCAAATCCGTATCAATTTCTTAATAAGGCTCACAATCTTTACTTTTACTCCTCGATTTGGGATATACTAAACCCCACATGCTATACTTGTTTTTGCACCAGTTCTGGTCATCATAATATTGAATTTATGCTTAATGTATCTAATATAACACTTAGCCTTACTTGGAATATCTCACTTGTACAATCATAGTCTTTTGATGTGCATATCGATCTCCTAAGTCTCATATTTAATTCTCCCAATTCAGTTCAATTCAATAATCATCCGTATTTGCATGCTCATATCTAAGACGTTCCTATACATATGCTGTCTCCAAACTCTCAAAACAGTTACATCAACATAATTCTTCAAAATTTTCTTGACTTTCCTTGCTCATATGTTTTAAACATTTTTCTTCATGTATTCAATCTATTCCCAATTCTTAGTATACCTTGGATACATCATCAAATCTTGAATCATATTAGTCTCCAGTACCATAGTGCTATTGGGCATTTGTCAACTCAAACCATGTGTATCAATTTCCATGTGCCTCGAGATTAGTCCTCATGATTCTTTAAAAAAGAAAGTAAATCTCTCTAAGAGACACACTCATTACATCTTTAAAAAAGAAAACTACTTTATAGTACAATCATCACACCTTTAACAAAGCTACTTTGAAAAAGCAAACTATTTTTCTAAAAGTAAACAGTATTACGATAAGATGGAATCTTGAACAATGATTTGCGGGCTACAAAGATTCTATTTCATCAAAAGACTCAAAAGTAAAAAAGCAAACTCCTAAAAAGACACATCCCACGATGAGAATTGGGAACCAAAGCATCCAAGGCATTAGTTATCACAAATTGGTTCGTGCCATAATTGAAGGTTGGATGGAGAGTCTGGATCACTTGAGCTATCTTGGTACATCTTTTGTTGTTTATTGGGATTGAGCTTACATGTGTGAAGTTTGTGCAAGAAGTGATTTAACTCATCTTCATTAGGACTAAAGTGATCATCATTTGGGTCTTGAACATCCTGAAAGACTGAGTTAGATGGCTGAGGAGATCCTGCAATGGCTGAGACTGATTCTTCTGTGTCATATTGAGGACTATTAGAACCTAGAATATCAATTACCGAGATATGGTCCGATAGAAGTGGAAATAACTGGTGTGTTGGGAAAGTGATTTATCTCTTTGACAAAATCTCTAAGAGATTGAAGCACACCGTTTTGATGTCGTGGACAATATAATGAGGTATGATAAAATTGGACACAATGTTTGGTGTAAAGGACACCAGTATGAGTTTCTCTATGTGGACGATGGATGATGAAGAAGCAATGAGTATATTGTCGTCTAGCTAAAGCTTTCTAGAGACGATGTTGTGAAATAATAAGAGAACATTATTGCTTCCATTGGTCTAATGGTTGAAACCATTCCAAAAATGTCCATAGTAAAGAGCTTCCATTGTTTATTTCACAAAGATGTTGATAGAGCTAAAGAGGAGATATAGTGATAGCATAAGCATAAAGGGCTGAGAGTGCCCAAAGATACCATAATGTGTTTTTAGAAAGGGGATCATAGAGAAAAGTCACATTTAGGTATGGTTCTTTGAGATTGAACATTGTGGGATTTCCAAGAGAGTTATCATCACTAAGAAACTGATGCAAATAATAAAACAAACTTATACGAGCAAGTGAGGCAACTTCAAATACACTAGTAGGACTACTAGCTATAGAAGGGAAAGATTTCTTTGTGAAGGCAAAGAGAGGTTGACTAGCCATAATACCTTGACAAAAATGTTTAGAAGCAAAAGGAGTGGTAACTATACTTTGCTAAAGAGAAAGAAGATACTTATAGAGATAAAAAGTATCTGAAGGATTTGGAGACCATGGTGGATGATGTCGAAGTAAGTTGGATAAATATGACCTGTCAGCATTCTAGTGAGTGTTACTTGTAGCTGTCTATGAGATGCGTTGTCTCATGTCAGGAATCTTTAAAGATGGAGGATCATGACAAATCTGATTTAGATGCTTGACAGCCTTGGTTTGTTCTTTCATCCAAGGTGGTGGATTCTTTCTCAGAAGCTTGGATAAGCTTAAAGTATAAGCTGCCAAGTGTGGTATGAACTCACGGATATAGTTAACAATCCCGAGGAATTGTTTTATCTGCTTTACGGTGAGATGTTCATCAGGAAATTGTAACAGCTCTCTTGCAATGTATAGGTCAGGTCGGTAGAATCCATCTTTGAAATGCATACACAGAAAATCAATTCCTTTAGTGCCAATGATGCTTTTTGAAGCGAAAGCATAATGCCATACTGTTTAGTAAGATCCAAGAATTGTTGCAACAAGGCTTGATGTTTCTCATAGGTATTTGATAACAGTAAGATGTCATCGATATAAATGATTGCACTGTTGAGGATAGGCTCATAAATCCTAGTCATTGTTTTCTGAAACAATGATGGGGCGACTTTAAGTCCAAATGGCATAACAGTCCATTGGTATTTTGCATTGGGGATGCAGACCGCAGTTTTGTATCTCTCAGTTGGGTGAATACCTAGTTGTCAAAATCCTACTTTAAGATCAAACTTTGAAAAGATAATAACTTCTTTGAGAAATAGTACCTGAGCACTGATATTTGGAAGGGGAAACTTGTCATCTTGTAGGAAAACATTTAGAGGTTTATTGTTAATGACTAATCTCTTTTTTCTACGTTTATGCTTTAAACGTTTATTGATATAGAATGCTTGGCAATCCCAATCCGACTTTGTGGGCTCAATAAATCCTTGCTTCAAAAGAATTGCACACTCATCTTGTGCGAGCTTTAGATCATCAGGGTTCATCCCTGGATGTATGGCTTTGGTAGGATTGATATCCTCATTCTTCTTAAAAGGTAGACTTATGAAAAAGTTAAATTTTTTTCACGGAGGATAAGAGTGAGTAAACTGTGAATGAGATTCAAGACAATATTCCAATAGTTTATCTCGTAGTGCAGAATAATGTGTAAGAACTTAGGTAAGTTCAAACACATTCTTTATTTCAGTGTATGGACTGAAAACTAAATAATACTTGAGGCCTGTGGGTAGGATCTGCAAAGGTACGGCTTTACTGTATGTATCCATACCAATGAGAATGTCTGGGCCAGGTAAATTGCTTCCAAGAATTTTAGTCCAAACTGTACACTAAGCAAAGAATCGAATTCCGATTCTTCTTTTTGTGATTAACCCAATCTTAAAGGAGTTACCATCAGCAGTAGTAAAATATTCATCATGAGAAGTCCATACGTCAGATGATAAAATATTGAGCGTACAGCTGGATCCAATATCCATAAATCTGATAGCTTTAATGGGCTTATCATATTTTTCCTATTGAAAGAGTTAGATCTGGACATATGGTCGATGAATTAGTGTATGATCTATTTTCATTCATGTCTGCTATAGCATGTGTAGTGAATCATCCTCTAGAGAAACAGAGGAGTAAGAGGATTCTTCATCTTCTAAAGTAGAGATTGAAACAACAAACTTTGTGTCCTCGTTTTCTTGAGATTGTTCCTCAATTAATTCTTCAAATTTGTTGGAAGAATGGATAGGCAGAATAGATTGCATTTGCTTCAACAACTTGACATCCTTCTTTATTTTGTGAGGACATATGCGTGCAAAGTGTCTATGTTGTCCACAGAGAAAACATCGATCAAGTTTCTGACGATGAGAGGATTTTTTGAAGAACCTAACAATTTTTTCTTTTTACCACCGTTCTTCCTTTTAAAGGTTTTTTTTCTCTGAGGCTTGTAGCCTTCCATCTGTCTGTGAAACTTTCTTCTATGATAGACTTGACAAAGATGAGCTTTCTTCTTGCTATGACACTCACAAGTCTTTTTGTCTTTGCACTTGATCTGGAAATAAGGCTTCTTGCAAGCCTGTTTGAGAATTGGACCGCCTTTCATAATATCTTGAACAAGGTATGTTGGTCACATAACTTATCAAGAGAAGCTAAAGTAAGCTGGTAGATTTCTCCAAGAGATATAGTTGACATATCTCGTTGTAAAGAAACTATGGTCCTTTATAGCTTCGGTTGTAGTTGATCTGGAAGGGATGAGATAAAAGTATATCATAAATTAACATCATTCCATCCATTCAAAAGATAGGACCTTTTCGTCATTTGTTGGTAATGCTTCTGAATATCACGCTTGTTAAGTGAACAACATTTCATTGCAAAGTATTCTTGACGGATTTTCTTGTCAATAAGCTGAAAGTCACCAATAAATTCTTTATGGATTACTCCAAGAAGTGCTATTGTTGTAGTGACTTGGATATACTGAAGTCTTTGATAGTCATTTATACTTTGCCACCATTCTCGCAAAGTACCAGTGAAACGAGATGTAAACTCAAACAAAATATCCGGTAAAGGATGATTTGGTCGAGTCATTTGTAGATTTATCCAGACACCAAATTCATGTATTCTATCTCTCCATTCTTTAGAGGTAAACCATCAAAAGTAAACCAAGGTCCTGAAGTAGGCTTGGTTTAAGCCTGTGCAACTAGATGAGTTGGTGTTGCTTGTGGTGCTGGTTTAGGTCTAAAAGGTTCAGTACCTGTGGATTCTGCTTCACTTATTTTAGGTTTAACTTCAGTACTTGAGGCATCATCATCAAAACATTGGATAACTCTGATAGATCAGCAAACTGTGCTGAAGAATCAGTAGACGATTCAGAGATCTATTCAGATGATGACTTTGAGATACATTTAGAGATTTTTGCAGAGGCTTTAGATGTCGAGATAGAGGCTTCAGAATAAGCTTTTGTATTATCTAACTGAGTACAAGAATCTTCTGCAATATCTGTAGATGCAAGAGTTATAATGAACTCCATTTGTGGTGCTTTGTCCTTCCCATGAGATGAAATGGAAGGTTGAACTTTTAGTGGAGACGTTGGAGGTGTATGAATCTGTAACAGTTTACTACACTGATTGACTGGTTCAAATGGTGTATACGAAGATGATGGCTCAGGAACCCTTAATTTCTCAAAAACTCATTGCTCAGGAATTCTGTCAAATTTTTGCTTTGACTTTGACCTTTTAGGTTTTTATTGAGGTTTCTGAGGATGAATGTATTGTCTAATCAAAGGATAGTTAAGCTTGAATACCTTTAAATAGTCAGCTTCTTCTATATACTTTTAATATATAAGAGACGGGTATGTTGGCTGAGTATTTAGGATCAAAGAAGAGGATGAACCATATATTGTCTTTGATTGTGCAGATTGCATATTAGCTTCCATTTGTTGCACAATTCCTTCTATCTTCTGTATTTCTTGCACTTTAGCATTGAAGTCAGGTCTAAGGTAATGTGTAGAGATGTAATATCGAAGATCAACATCAAGGCGTTGAATCTAAGCTTTGTAAGACTGATACATCTGTTGGATCTGCTTAGAGACTGCATTGACTTTATGATGAGTAGCATGATTTTGTTGACTGATTCCATCCAGCTTAGAATCAATTCTTCTTAAAACTTTATTTTGTGCTACTACGTTGAATGTTTGCCAATTAAGAACTTCATCAAAAGGATTTGATACGAGTGTACCTTATGAAGTAATTCTTGTGGCTCAGATATAAGGGTTATTGGCAACCCTCGTTGATTTATCAGTACTCCTGTTTAAAGAAGGAAAGTCTTCCTTATATGGTTCGCCATCATACAAGGTATAGAAGTAGGAGTCATAACAGGAACTGCTGGCTTAGTATGATATGTAGATGACTTTAGCATTTCTCGAAGAGATTTAGGTCTGGACCTTTCTATAAATAGACCTTTAAGATAGTTGGAATCATCTGGATTTGGATCATCTTTGTGTAGATGATACTGTTGAGAAGGCATACAATGAGGTTTTGGCTTTTTCTTCTTCCTTCTCCTTCTTGCATATCTTTCATCATCATCATCACTATCTGACTCAAGATTGAGATAGACTTCACAGTCGGGTTCGCACATGGATGGGTTGACATCCCATACAAAATGTCCATAATGATGACTGACATAGACTGGATCTCCGTTAAATTGAAGTAATGAATATGAAGACCACGTTTACCTTCCGTATGTGAAGATATGGGCTGGATCATAAGGATTGCCCCTGAGGTAGAAGGCCTAGATGGATCTTCATTGGACTGTGCATATATGGAATTAATAATTCCATCTGTCAAAGTCTTCAGAATTGGAGGAGTTATCGTATGAAAAGAGTGTCGTATGCTCGTGGAACACCTTTTGATATTTGGTGATCCTTTCAGTAGGCATCAACTTTTCAAGCTCCTGTGCTGGTAGTTGCTTCGGGATCTGAATGATAGTAGTCTGATCATTAGAACGATCAGCAACCATGTAAAGTGCATCTGAAGTGGAATTAGGAAAGTTGAGGTCCAAAGCATGATTCTGTAGACGATAGATCATCTGGTGATGTAAAGTAGCCATAATGGCTATAGGATCTTAATCTGCTCCAGTGATCTAGATCTGAACTTGCAGTCGTTCAGATAAAGTGGGATCATCTAATTTGAAGTTGAAATTAGGTGTTATGGATAGAACGACACTTCCATTATTCAACGTTGTTAGCAGGGTACCAATCAAAGCATTTTGGTACGATGTGTAGGCAGTGTCTAGAAGAAATATCTTGGCTGTAGCAGGTATTCCCTTTCATCCATGAAGTGTAAGAACAAGGCGTATAGCTCTAACATGAAGATGTATGTGATTTTGCTCCCTCCAAAGAGAGATGAGCTCTCTAGGGATTTCAAGCTTTACGTATTGTTCGGAGACAAGTATGCTCTAGACTCGCCTCTTCTGAGGATCTTGTGTATCAGAAAGTCTAAGATAGTCAAGGACTGCTTATTAAAACAATTCCACTATAAGATTATAGTTTAACGGGGAAAGAGTGAAGGTACTGTTGTGACTATTGTTATAGAGTGGGAAGAGAGAATTGTGAAGAGAGTAAGGCTCCTAAGAGGAAAGATAAGAGTTGTGTGCCCATAGAGAGAAGAGAAAAGGCTTTGTTATCTTGTCCATCATATTTGGAACTTAACCGATAGTCACAAAAGTTCCCTAGTTGTTCCACAATAGTCTACTAGACACCTCAGTTACCTCCAATTTGACTTTGGTTAGTCGATAGTCTTATCCAAACGAGTTGTTTTAGTCAATTTGGCGTCTTTACTTCCCTATGTGTCCTTCGGGGTCCCCCTTAGTTTCAGAACCACCAGGTTGGACCTAGGTTTGCCCAACGCCGTGAGTTCGAATCCTCGAAAGATAACGGGATATGACTCATAGGCCAGTGTTGGCTAACGTTAGAGTGACGCTTGAAGAGGGGGGTATACTTAGGATTTGGTTTCACCTCCCCTTGTAAGGCCTTATGGGGGGCTCAATAGTATCAGAGCCACCAGGTTGGACCTAGGTTTGCCTAACATCATGAATTCGAATCCTCGAAAGATAACGGGATACGACTCATAGGCTAACGTCAGAGTGGCGCTTGAAGAGGGGGTATATTTAGGATTTGGTTCTACCTCTCCTTGTAAGGCCTTATGGGGGGCTCACTGTGAAGTGGAACCAAATCTTTCGAGGATTCAAACTCATGATGTTAGGCAAACCCAAGTCCAACCTGATAGTTTTGATACCACTGAGCCCCCCTATAAGGCCTTATAAGGAGAGGTGGAACCAAATCCTAAACAATCTAAGCCTCCCCATAAGGCCTTACAAGGGGAAGTGGAACCAAATTCTAAATATACCCCCCTCTTCAAGCGTCACTCTGATGTTAGCCAATACTGGCCTATGAGCCATATTCCGTTTTCTTTCGGGGATTCGAACTCACGATGTTGGGCAAACCTGGTGGCTCTGATACCACTAGCCCTCCCATTAGGCCCTACAAGGGGAGGTGGAACCAAATCCTAAATATATATAAGAAACAAACGTTGGCTTCTATTATGAGGTGGATGCGTGTGGGTTTGAGGAAGAAAAAAACACTAACAGCTAGGCAAGTGTTCTAATACCATTTTGTTAGAAAAACAGAGATAGAACTGAAGAGATCTAGAGGAGAAAACAGAGAGAAGCTAGAAGATGACTCAATCGTCTATCATTTTTAGAATAATAGTTATATAGAAACACAAAACAACTCTTAAATTTCTCAAAAACTAAACAGACTTTTAGAAATAATAACACAATTATTTTGAGTTTATTAATCATACCATCTTCCGTCGTCCTGTTAAATGTTCATGGTAAATGATTTGATTGCATCATGTCCAACTTGTCACTTTATTATTATTATTATTATAAATCACTGCTTAATCATTTCGTTTTCTTCTAATTCCATCATCATTCGGTTCATTAACATGCAGAAAAAGGATGAAATATTGTGGTTTTTGCCTGTTTATTTCATTTATAAACATTACATCTTAAGCTCAAATCACAGAATCCACCGAGTTGTTCTGTTATAATAGTAACAACTAAGACTATGGACCAGGTTTTACCACTATGAAAAAATGAATTCTGTGTGTGATTTTGCCCCCTCACGTTCAAATTCTTTATGGTAACAGCAAAAGTTATACAATTTATCTTCTTTACTATTCACAAATGAGTTGGAGAGATGATGCACACTAAATCACTCCATGTTTACTATTCACAAATGAGTTGGAGAGATGATGCACACTAAATCACTCCATGTTCATTAACTTCAACATTTAACAAACACCTGACTCGGTCTTATTCCCCATGCATATGATATTGGAGAACCACTTGCCAAATTTTTTAGTGGATTTGATCTCCTATAAAATCTTGGCAAATTCCAGAGTCTTCTTGCCTTGCAACTTGTTAGTCACATAGTGTTTATTGTACTCCCCATGATTATATCTCCTATACTTGCATGGGTTGTTCTCATCAACCAGTATTGCCAAGGGTCCAAGCTCTATTTCGTAGCTAGGAGCATAAAATGTGACAATAGAGAGTCTGTCTAGTTCTTCATGAGTAACAGCCCTGTGCTCCACACTCTTGTACTTCCCATTTGTTAGAACCTGAAGATTCAAATGATGTTAAATAATAATAATATATTGGGAGGGACGTAAAACCAATGTTTTCAGAAATTCTTACTTCTAAGGCGTCACCAATGTTGATCACCAGTGCATTTGGAACAGGTTGAACACGCACCCACTTATTGTCTTTAAGGATTTGGAGTCCTACAGCACTACCCTTTCCTTGCTGCAGAACTGTGAGGGCACTTCCGTCAGAATGTGGGCTCAGACCTAGAACAAGATCAGGTCTTGAACATGGTGGATAGTAATTCATCCTTATTGCTTGCACGGCCTCCCCAAACATCTCCTCGAAGGTAGTTGATTTCAAGTCCAGGGTCATGGCTATATACTTCAGTAGATTCTCACACAATTTCCTCACTGATCTTGAGTACATCTCTACAGTTTCACTGGAAACAACCATGTGTAACTTTCAAGAAATTTGCAGCCTTAAAATTCTTTAAACCAATTATTATTACCTGAACTCAAGTGGTTCCTTAGGCCACAGTTTTGGGTTCCTAATGTAGTGGGGCGTAATCCCGAGAGCAAACATATTGCACCAATCTAGCTTTTGATCCTCAGAGAACACGAAGGCCTGTCCATATCCTTGAACAGTCCCTGGCACCATGGGATACCTCTGCTTCTTCTCTAGAGGTAGCATGAAAAACCCCTTTGCCACCTTCTCTATGCTTTCAAGCACATTCAAATCAATCCCATGGTTAATTACCTGATTAAATTCCTTCAAAGTCAGCTTCCATTATATATTATTTTATGTGGCACTTATTTTATCAGCTTTACCTGAAAAAAGCCCCACTCTTCGCATGCCCTTGCAAGCTGCTGCAACATTTCATTCTTACAGGCACCTTTGTTGCTTCCAACAAGCCTTGAGAAATCAATGATGGGAATACTACTGACTAAGGAAAAAGATAGAATCATGTCTGTTGTTGGCCTTTCACTCACGTCTCTAACAAATCTGTGAGGAATTATCGTTGGCTTAGCCTTCCTCAGCTCCTGAACATCATCGATGTGACCAACTTTGATTGCAGAAGCAGGAACTGGAGCCATGAAAACAGAATTTCTGAAAAAAAAAAAAAAAAAAACCTAAGTGGTGCGTTTAGTTTCAAGCTCAAACAACTCTGTATTTATTGACGAAAAATATTCACTTTATTAATAGTTTGTCGTGTATAATGTGTAATGAGTAGGGGCCTTATCATGCACTTTATAGGCCTTATCATGCACTTTATAATAAACAATGAACCCATACAAGTAAGCTCCAACTTTGAGATTTCAGCAGAAATAATTGGGCAGTTAGCATATTCTGCAGTAAAAGAAGTCCAGTAAATTACTAAGACCATGAAACAGTGATAACACCAAATAAACTTAAACAGGCGCACTACTATTACTGTTGAAATAGATATTTTTCTACTGTTAATAAAATTTTTGAACACTATATACTGGATAGCATACCATTTGTATATTAATTTTATTGTTCTTCACTTCAGCAGATACTCTTCTTAATTGCCACCACATGCGTTGAATATGGATAAGCAATTAAGCACAAAGACACGCATCTATCTACTCCAACATTGTTTTGTTTTATATGTTGAAGACCGTGCTTGGTGGGACATATAAAATGTAACTTCCGCTTTCTTTCTTCAGCGAGGGAAACGAACATCATTGCACAACTACTGTTTAACTATCATATTGGCTTGGAGTTTTCATGAGACATTGTTAATAACTAGGGTGTGTGAATGGTGTTGTTGTAGTAGCACCAGTAGGGGCCATTGCAGCTCATTGTATTAGTTTAACTTGTCCTCTATTCCGCAGACCATGTTGTCAGCATTCACTTGTCCTCTATCTCCCTACCTGGTCCTTCCCAGGAAAAAAAAGAAAAGGGGGGCCTTTTTTACCTGATAGAGCTCTGCAGACATTATAAGTGAGCCTTACTATTCAGGCAGCCAGTAATACAAGAATCTGATTTAGAGCTAACTTGAAAGATAAGGTTTTTGTGCCTTGTCAGTCCTGAAAACTACTGTTGTTAGCACCATTTCATTCCAATCAGATTCAGAAAAACATAAGCCGACATTACCTTCAAGGCTTCAATTTACATGACATAGTTATAAGCTTATTTTGGCCAACTTGGGTAACTTACCTGAAAGAATTGGCAGACAGACACTTAACACAACTAATACACAACAGCTCAATATACAAGGTAAAACACAACAGCTCAATATACAAACTACTTTACCTTGTAATGCCACAGGGTTGAGTTGGTGAGGTACGAATGTTCTTTGTCCTCCCAGAGAAATGATGCCAAAAAACTTGAAATTGTAGGTCCATCACCATACGGACAGTCTGCTAGAAGTGCAGAAAAAACTGCAAAATTCCTCTCAGATGAAAATGTACGGTCCTGTTTCTTTTTCAACTTTTATTACCACTTTTTCTTATTTATCTTCTTTTTCATCACTCAAGTATATAATTGTTAAAGCTAACACTCCTCAACAAAGATTTGAGAGAAACATAGTCTTTCTTTTTCTTGCCTTAAAATAATAATAAGGAAGGAATGAACCTAAGAAACTTGCATAAATCAACAATGTCAGCTATTGCAGAAAATAAGTGCAGACCGATAATCTAGTGATGTAAGTGGGCATATTCAACCATTCAAAGAAAAGTCGGCATTTTTCAAAAGATTGAAACCCTTATCTCAAAGCCCTTAACTTACCTAAGTGGAGATGCTCGTAATCCTTCCCAAACCCAATGTTATGTCATGCGACCTTCTGATGTGAGAACTGGGTTTCAGGGGAACCAATGAAAACATACAACTTTTTAAAGTTTTTTTCTGAAATAAAAAGTGGAAAATTCATGAATAAAGAATTGAAATACATCAACAAACATACATTGGGGGTACCCTTTCCACAAAACATTGTGGCATTGCTATTTAGTCAAAATATTAGAGTAGCGTATATGGCAAGTAAGGATACAACTTTTTAAAGTTGCTGTTTCGTATCTCTCACATTACTGGAACAAGTAAAGCAAGGCAGACAGGTGGATTGAGACTTGTATTAAAGTAGAAAACAACTAGCATTGAGGGATTGACTCTAGGTTAGTGAGTTTAAGCAAAAGAGGGTGGTCCAATGGCTCCCCCTCAGTGACAAGTGTCCTTATGTTGAAGCTGTTGATTGAGTTGTCTACTCACTTTAGACTAAGTGCTACCACCAAGGCTGTTTGTTCCTTGTTTTTTCTCATTTTGAATTCCCTATTCTATTGGTTGCATTTTTTTCTCTACTTTTACGGTAACTGATCATATCAGTAGTAATGACAATAATTGACGTATGTGCTCATTCTTTTTCCCCTCCTAGTCGCTGTCTCTAAGGGTTCAAGCCTTCAACTTTTCCTTTTTCTATTTTAGATTGTATTTTCTTTTTGCATTCTTTTCAAGATTATCTTCAAGACAGCTTGTGTATCACTAGATTCCCTGGAAGACCAATTAAAAAAAGCGATTCTACATCAAATTTGGCACATTTAGAAGAACGAGTTATTTCATTTGATAAATCGTGGATAGTAATTCAAAGTTTTACCCTTGAACTCGGCAAATTGGCTCTTTATATACATTTGTAGTTTATATAAATAGGAAAAACTTAGGTAGTTATTGTTTTATTGGCTCTTCTAATCATTATAATTAATATTACTAGTATCTATTCTTGCGTTCAGTAAAAAATATTAAGTTATTTGTTGATATGTAAAAATATTTTATCGATCCTCCTAAATCACACTAGTTTTCTCCTTCTGAATTGTTCTCCCTCCCTATATTACATTATCAAGCAACATCTCTTTGCTCTAATTCTCCCCTAACGAGGAGTTTGATGTATAGTAACATAGGGCTAACATTACAAAAAAGTGACGTCCATACTTACAAAGTATTTCTTGGAAAAAAGGGACGGGGGGGGGTGGGGGTGAGTA
>JANZLH020000395.1:1071759-1084047 GCA_026770325.2 Erythroxylum fimbriatum
TTTTTCAATATTAATTAGTAAACATGTTTTCGACAATTTTCTACTGAAAATAAAATTGAAAATATATGCAAAAAGTCAAGATAGAAAACAAAAAACTGTTTTCTGAAAGTAAACGCACCCTGAACATCTTCTCTTTTGGGACATGGTTTAAATATGCCACAATTATCACTCTTAATTTTGTAGTGTCAAATAGAAAAGCAAACTCTAAGTGCTCTGATAATCTTTTTAGCTCCAATTTTAGCATATACTTAATTGAGGGCTTAATTATGGTCTCCTTCTGTCTTTTTATTTTTTAAAAGGTCTTATTCCTTATCATAAGCTCATTGGTCTCCGGGGATGCCACATGTTTCATTAGAATATGCTATACATCTTCGTATACTCTCTTTATATAATATAAGATTTTTAGTGGATCTTATGTGACTATTGCCCACATAGTGCGAAAAATTTCAATGTCAGTCACATTTAAATAAAAACAAGTATCATTTTTATCACGGGAATGTTTCGCGTCGTTATTATGAAGATTAATATCTAACAATACATCATAATCATCAAAATATAAAAAATGTAAAAGTATTTTTAACTAACTCTTTTGTGTACGGTTTTTTCATATAAGGTAATCCTTTCATTGTACAATATTTCGATTGGATATAGAGCATGGAATTAATTTCTATTTCATTAGAGTTTAATTATATTAGTTCTCTACTATTAGTAATTGATTATATTAATAACATTTAAAAATTTTACAAAATGTGGTTCTATTTTGACTAAGAATTTCTTAAATCAACACTAATAGGGAACAATGGAACATTCTCCTTAATCACTTTATGATAATTAATCATATATTAATCACTCGTTAATATTCATATAATTCTAAAAAGGCTACATACTCGTAACGTGTGATATTCACCTGATTATCTCCCTCATTCAAGTTAATCTTGTGATTGTAACTGCCCGAGGTAATAACTATTAACACTCCGTTTGGAAGAGGATGAATTGAATTCAATCTTTGAGATTGAATTCAATTCATCTGTTTGGAACTCAAAAAATGGCATCAATTGAATTCTTTCATGGGTTTAAAACCCACTCTCTTAACAAATTCAATTCACCTTATAAACCATGTGAATTGAACCCCACAAGCTTCTCTCATCTTTTTTAACGCACAATCCCAACATTGCCCACTATTCCAACCTTACACTAATTAATATTATATATTATGTCTATTTATGTCATTTGCAATTAACTTTTTCTTTTTATTTTAATAATGAACTTTTTTTGATGATATTATTTATAATAAAATTGATGTTTATAAGTTGTTCTATGTAAGTGTGAATGTTTATTATTTAATAAGATTATTTTTTAGTCAAGGGTAAATGTGTCATATGAAATAATTGAATTCATTTTGATTGTATTCCAAACAATATAATTGAATTCAATTCTAATATTATTGGGTTTGTTCCAAACACTGTAAATTAAGTTCAATTCAATCTCATTAATGTAATTGAATCCAATTCATTAATGAATTCAATTCGAAAGTTTCCAAACACCCCGTTAGTTTTTTTTAATAATTTTCAAAACGTCGTTTTTGACAATACAAATCATTTTGGGTTTAGCTGCCCAAACTGATCAAACCCAAAAAACCGAACCCAAGGCCCCCGGTCAACCTTGACCTTGCCAATTGACTTCAAGGACCCGGCCAAGTCGGCTCAGGCTGGGTTCCCATTCCTAGAAGCGCCCCATCCTTTTATAACTCTCATGCGTTTTGGCTGACGTTTTGCTGTACTGATAACTTTTACTTTATATTATTTATTATATATTCATATGATTTTTCAAAAACTTATTCTTGCTGTAAAAATATAAAAAATAAATTTGTTAGTCAGAGTGGGGTGCCAATAGTGAAAGTTTATAATCAATGGAAATGGAAGAAAAGGAAAAGGCAAGTGGTCACCTAAGTGTAGCTAGCTCATTGTTACATACAGACGAGATTCTACAGAAGCTTTCTTCCGTTCCCATCACATGTAATTCAATTCCAACGTATACATCATTGGTTAATTAACTACAGATGAGAATAATCCCCATCTCCACCTCCACCTCCACCATGGTATGTTATGGCAGCTCAGCACAGAACCGTTACATTACAGGTCCAAATCTTCTACATCAGCGACCTTTAATAGTTCATGATAATACAGATTGAGGAGAGGAACAAATGAGGGAACTGTGCAAAATTCAACCTCTCGAATTGCACGGCTCCCTTTAAGCCTAAAATTTCTAAAAAGAGGCAAGGGACGAAGTCAGAGGCATTACCTTTGGTCACAACACTGCGCAGGTCATGTGACCATGGAAAGCAATGAAGATCAGTATGGAACAACAGGACAGGGCAGCGCAGAGTAGGAGTTGCTGCAATAGAATATAATATGCACCGAGTCTGACACTACTGCATTATCCATTTCTAGTTCACAGTTTTTTTTTCTATTATTTTTGCTTTTGACTAACCAAGCACGAATTTGAAAATGTCGCGGAGTGTAATAATGCCTTCAACTCGTCTGCTGCCAGCCTCCACAACAATAAGCCGTCTAACACCTGAAACCAATAGAGTTGCATAGAAATCGCTTATCACAACAGTACACAAACTCAGGGAAGACAAGCCATGCTACAGCAGAATGGTCCACGCACGACCTTTAAATTTTAGGAAAAAACTTTCAACTCCTTGTACTTCCATTTTATGGGATGTTTTGATATAAATAGTCCAACCAAACTGGGAAATTAGCAACTTAGAAACAAAAGAGAAAATATGGCAGGGTAGATTGTGGTTGATTCTAGGACAGTCAAAGAAACTGCAATATGTAAGATTATACGTAGAAGACCAGTACTGTCTCTTCCAATCAACAAAATTTGCTCAATGCAATAATATGTGACTTAAAGAAATGAACACAAAAGAATGACTATAATATTACCTGGCTCGGCCAGTCGCTCCATCACTTTATGTACTGTATCAGAGCGCAAACACATTTGGCACCTTTGACTTTTCAGCTCATGTGATGAAAATGAGTTTTGTCCCAACTGCAATGCCTAATCCAATAAACAATACACATATCATGACAGAGGAGTGAATACCAAGATCAACAAAACCAATAACACAGATTTCCAGCATTTGGGATGAAAACAATTCATGGAAAATGAAAACAAAGTGCCATACCATTTAAGTATCATGATAGGCTTCACATACAGACAAAAAATCAACATACAACACTCATCCTGGCTCTAATAAAAGGGACAAAATGTAAACTCTACGCTGAGCATTCTATCACAACCTTCAACTAGCACTCCTACCAAATGCTTATCTCCTTTCTGCATCTCTCATCTTTTAAAACCAACTTCATAGCAATAATCACTTACTAAAATGGCCACAACAATATTAGTAAAACTCAAACATCATTGATCTACCAACTTAAGAAAAACTCAAACCTTATAGAGATTACAAAGGACTCTAAGATTAAATGCTTAATACCGACAAACTAAGCAGCTTATATTAAGTATCAATAGGATTGTTTGGTATTTGTATACTATAAGTGAGGATGCTGAAATACTTGAAACTTTGTGAAGATTTATTTTTTGAAACTATCAGTCAAAAGATACAAGGACAGGTATGGCAATTTCTCAGCATATTGCAATACCTCAATAGTGTGAGATCTAAAAACCCATGGCAATTTAGGTAAGAAAGGCTATTCCAAGGGCACCTTTTTAACTCCATAATGGTTTCAATTCATATCCTATTTACAGCTTATCCAATGTACTTAAATCTAAAACAATTCAACCTTAAACATACACCTTATCCTCTAACCAGACATAATTAATGTGAAAAAAAATTGTCCAAATCATTCTACTGGTGTTAACTTGTCCAATTTTCGCTGATAGGACTAAGCAGGTCCGCAAGTTGAAAGTCATTTTTAATTCTCTTTTTTGACTTCATTATTCAAATCAACGAGTTGTTTGCTTTAGCACATACTTATATCTAAAACACTTCCACCCTTAAATATATACCTTATCTTCCAACTCAACATGATTAATGTGAAAAAACATTGTCCACATCCTTCTGCTGGTATTAAATTTCTTAAATAGAACCTCTCCTCAAATCTTGATCTTGCCACCAGAAATACTTATGCTCAAGTCAACAGCCAGTTCATAGAAAATGTTAGGGATGGCCTCTCGCTCATAAGACTAAGCAGGTCTGCAAGTTGAAAGCCATTTTTAATTGTCTCTTTGTTTACTTTAATATGCAAATTAATGGGTTGTTTGCTATTATGCAGGCAATTTAAGAAAACGTAAAAAGAAGGAACAGCTACCTGATAAATAGTCATTTCATTGAGATTTATATGTGTATAAACTTTGTCCTTAGCAAGTGCTGTTATGTCACTGCTCAAGCATAAAACCAGAAGTGCTCAAAATACAAGGAGAGTTGGAAAAACTCATCATTCAATGGTGAAATCATATTAATAATAATAACTTACCTCCGGCAATATATATCTATCAACGAGTCATTATCATCAACAATAGGAATGCAACTTACTTGAGCTGCAAAGACGGGAATAAAACACATTAAATGATATTTGAGACATCCTATGGTGGATGACGACCAAATAAACTGATGAAACTAATCTTATGTATCCGTTAGATCATCGAGTAACCACCAGTTCTGCTGGTACAGATTCTTAGGATTTAAAGACATAAATCACAAAAAGTCTACGAAGAATCAACCTCAACTGTATAGCCAGACAATGAACCCCCGACGCAGGGATAAGCTTTCTGCTAGTGACACCAACGCTGAGGCTTAAACTAAAGAAATATACTTTGAGCCTATCAGATATAAATCCCAACCCATCTATTGGGATCCCCTTTACACCATTTTTACTCTACATTACTATAACTTTCCAATTTTTTCTGAAATTCAGCCAATGGAAAGGAAAAAGCTAAGGGAACAAGGACCTCCATCTAAAAAAAGACCAACATCTTCTCTATTCAAATGCCCAACACTGACATATGAAACATTCATACAATTAATGCACATTTCATTGCAGTCAACAACAATTTCATGATCAATTTCCTTAGCACAATCTTCCCTCATGCTTCTCCATGACCAATTGATCTCTTTCCTGAAGTAATAAACGTCATATTCATGGACTAAATTCCTCCCTAATGCTGATGATACATCAATCAAAAGAGAAATAGATAAAAAGAACCAAAAATCACAGCTTATAACTAGCCAATTTGTCGAGGAAATAACTGAACCAACTAATTACAGCCTATCAACGCAATATTGCACAAATTCAAGAGCAAAAGGATCCATGTGCTTTTGTCGTCATTTTCAGAATGGCACCACATATGCTATTGCGAATGAAGCATGCTAATCAAATTTTTGTGCCAATCCCAAGAGTTACTTGTATTAATTAAAAGAGATCCATGTACATGGCAAAATCTTGGCAGCTCAAATCACTGATTCTATGAATATCAAAGTGAACCTTTCCCTTCACAACTCATGCACTGTTCTTCCTGGCAGCCATCAGAAAGTATACCTTGAATTAATAGGCTCAAAGCCGAACTAAGAGAAGCACTTGGTCTCAACATTGCTAAAGGGCATCTACTGGACTCTCCAATCTTTGGAACCCACATGCCCACTGGGATTGCACAAATTGGCAATTGAAGTATAGGTAGGGTGCCAGTACAATGTTTAAAGAACCTGCAAATACCTGGAAATTAAGACCCATTCATTAGTAATATAACAGGTGCAACTACTTAGAAAGCTAGCCAAGAAGCTTACATTTCAGTATTCCACAAAGTGAAGCAAGATGGAGTAGCTGAGGAAATGAACCATCATCATAGGACGAATAGATTATGGGAACTGTAGCCACCCCACTTTGCAATATTCTCAAAGCTACCTCTTTCAAGTTATCAAATGGCCCAGCCTGCACATCAGCAAATACCTACTCAGTATAGTTGCAAACCCACACAAAAAAATTTATCATGGCCAATCTATATTGGATAAATCATCATAATACTGAACTATAAAATACATGTAGTTCTGAAGTGTTGAGGAATTTAAAATGGTTCCTTGCACTCAAACAATTTAATCGCTCACATGGATGAGAGGTTTAGAAAATGCCCTCATATTCCCATCAATTTGTTTATTCAGATATGTTTTTCCCTCCTTCCAAGCAGATATGGTGTGGGTATCAAGCTCTTCTTCTGTCAAATTTGACCCATGATTTCCAAGCTGGAAGTACATTCACAATAAAAAATACATCAGCACAATCACACCAGTAGGAATGCTTCCAATGATCACTAACCTAAAAACTGCTCTTGAATTTGAATTATTTTGCAAATTCAACTTCGAGAGTGAAAGAAATTGCAGAGAAGAAAAAACAAAATGTGGGGCAGAAATTCATTTTATAAATATTTTGCAACTGGCTCATTGGTCAAACAGATATCTGACTGCTACCTCTCTCAAAATTAATATGAAATCCAATGCACTTAGCACTCCCACAAACCGGCCCTTGGTGACATCCCACAGTGGAGCCATAGGGATTCCCTGAAAATAATGCAGAAGAGATGAATACCCAACTCTATCAGTAAAAAATGCATAATATCACCGACAAAGGAAAGGTAAGAGGTGCATAAAGCTAAGTCAACATCTAAGGAACAGAGTTCAAGTTATAGTCACAATTATAAGGAGCATTCAAAGGCAAAACTGGGTGGGATCATGCAATCTAATAAGACCACATGAACTGATGTAAACTGTTACACATTTTACGACCAAGCTGCATCCATCAACAAAAATTTTCTGTATTTATATATATATATATATATAAACACACTTGGGTGTATGTGTTACTGTGCGAATGTGGATTTTGTTTTTTTTCCCCCCCAAAAGCCAATTCACAATTGAAAAGTATCAACTAGATAAATTCAGCAAGAAAAACTTCAACTCCGTTTGAGCATGCTTAACTCCCTCAAAAGATTAAATTACCAACGGCCAGCCAAAAAAAAAAATGCAAATTACTCATTATTCCAATTTTTGCACAGGAGTTATAACTATGAAAAAGAAATTTTTCATACAATGATAAATTTCAAACAAGCATATTCCAGTTACATACTTAATCACATCCAAATATGAAGAAAAGCTTAATGAAATACGGACCTGTTCATACAAAATGTGAAATGCTTGCTTTACCGGTGTATCAACATCCAATGCTACTACCTGTAAACTACAAGTACTATATTAGCAGAATAAGCAAGTAAATCAATAGATAGTTTAGAACTAACCAAAAAAAGGAAGTCATGCTTAAGGCAAGTAATAAAAGATCCAAACCTTGCCTGACTTTGGAAGTAACTCATAGGCAGTGTGTGTGGACAGAAATACAGAAATACGTTGACGTGAGACCTGTAAATCAGACTCTGGTAGGCTTGGCATTATCCCGGTAAATGTACCATCTGATACAGAGACCTGCTGTGCAAATCACAACCAAGTCCAGTACGGAAGACAAAATAAAGGGAGCAGACATGAATGAAAAATGTGATGCGGTTTGAAACCAAGGTAAAACAATGTCAAAGTATTATCAAAATACAACCAATAACCTAGTTAACCTTGAAAATTTTGCATCTAAATAGGACGTGCCTGAAGTTTCTAGATATAGGGTGATGAACAGCTTAAACTTATGCTCTGAGTTCTATCACTGAGAAAATACAAATGTTCTTGAGTAGAAGACTGATGTTGAAATGCAAATGTAGAGGGGCAAATTCAGTTCTCAAGGTGAAATTGGTTCTCACCAAACGTCTAAAGGCCTCATTGTCCAACTCCATAGGCATATCAGGATTTCCAGCTGGATTGCAATTGGCTTCCATAGTAAAGTAGACTGTGTTAACTACATCATATTCACTGGGTGCACAAGGTTGGTTTTCGTCATATCGCCATTCCCCATCTACCAGAAATTTATACTGCTTGGCAAATTCACCACCAAGGCCAAGCATTAGGGAAATGTTACAGAGGACAGAAATTTATCTAGCTAAATGTCATATCATTCCGCAGAAAATTCAAGCATTAATCATACATTTGGGACAGTCAAAGTACGAATGTTCCAAGAAAATCCTACCTATTAATTTCCTTTTTTGCCTTTAGCCCCATTGGCGAGATATTACTTATCTGGGGACAAGGAACTAATTCTAGTAAACAAATACAATTTGGCATTTCATAAAATCCTCAACAACAGCGAAGCTTCCTACAGCTGTCAACAACATTTCTCATCAAGTTACACAGATGATCACTCCAAACAGCAAAATCAGAGTAAATCCAGCCTACCTGGTGATAACCAGGCGTTATCCAACGAATGGCCTGAAATACTCTGGTACAACCTTCAACTGGAGACATGGGGACAAGCTCAGACCATCTTCAAAACAAAGAAAAGGAACACAAAAATAAATATAATCCATCAACTGCCAATTAATCAAATAATGAAATTTGCATTCAGTGACACCAAAAAATTAAGAAACAAAAACCTGTTGAAAGAACCACTTAGAAACACACTTCGGCCACCATGAGGCCAAACAAACCGCATTAACACCGCCCCAGAAACTCCACCATTATCATCTCTCGCCGAGTCCATGCCCTAACCCAACTACGACACTCCACTTTCCCCACCACTCCAAACCTCAACAAAAAACCTTCCAAGAAACCAACTTTGTTACAATTTTTTCCCTCTAAATTATTCAATCAGTTAGCAATCCCAAAATTCTCACACCCAATCACGCATTACAGCTGCATGCACGCTTGAACAATACGCCCCAAAGACTAAAAGGCTGAATAAAAATTGAAGCTTGAAATTTGGGATTTATCCCAAATCAATCAGAAATTGGGGGAATCAAAAACCCTAGAAGAAAAGAAATCGAAGCTATACTATTGATCAAGCTTGACAAATAGTTAGGGGTTGAGCTTGAAGATGGAACCACAAAAAGCGAGGGGTTAAGATCGAGAGAGACAGAAAAAGGCGATACCGAATCTTGTTTTTTTTTTTTAACCTGGAAGAAGGTTGATATCTTTTTTCTTTTATTTTTTCCTTAGTTCACTTCTCTCTCTTCCAAGAAAGCACAGAAATGAAAAATCTTTGATAGGATTATTTTTCTTTTTATTTATTTTCTGACATTTAAATCCTATTGTTTTTCTTTTTCTTTTATTTGTTTTGCTAAGGCTAAGGGTATTCTATTCAACTTTTTTAATAGCGTCATCTACAAATAATCATTTATTAGTGTTAGCCCATTTTGTAACACATTTGGTTTGAAATAAATTATCTATCGTCTATTCTTTTACAAAATTCAGCTATCCCTCATTTAGTTTTAGTTTATATTTGCTAGTATACTTTAAAATTTTAAAGTAGGACAAGTCTTTTAAAATATGATCTTTTTATAAGATATTCATCATAAATAATGTTATGGATATCATACCTTACTAAATACTAGATGTGGTCTAGTATAGTACAATACTAGATTAATATAAAGAGTCATTTCCCATAATTTTTTAAAATTACAAAATAGTACCTGAATTTTATAAAATTATATAACAACTGTCTCTTTATTTCTATCAATGTTACTTTTTACGCATTTCTCATATAAATAATAACCACAATTAATATAAAAAAGTTCTTGTAATTCTCATGCAAATATATAATAAAGAATAATACAAAATACTTAAAATGTCGCAATTTACATCATATAGTAAAGAATAGTTACGTCAAAATTCTATATAGTAAAAATAATATAGGTATATAAGTATTATAACAAAAGTTCGTGCCCAGAAATACTTGAAAGTATAAGCGAAACTTTTAAAAAAAACACTTACAGTTAATTTTATACATCGCGCATATAAATTTTAACATATACATTAAATACAAGTAAAATTTTAAAAAATGAAAAACCTAGAACTTCATTCAATGACATATCCACTCAAATCGTACTGACCATTATTATTATTTGGTACAAAATTTTCATCGCTAAGAGAAGTTTCATCATCACCATCATTTAAACTCATTGCTCAAAATGGCTATTTATCACTAAGATTATTTTTCAAGTCACTCTCATTTATAAAACTTGGCTCCTCATAAACTCAATCTACTAAAAGATCAATATGGTCAAGACAAATTAAATCTATAGAACTACTTTTATTAAGAGTCCTAATAAACACATAAAATTAAATTATTTTGAGAAATTATATTTAATATATTAATGATAATAATTTTTTTAAAGTTTTAAGTTATATCAAACAAGGAACAAATCATTCAATCTTTTATGTTCCAATATATTTATTTTTTGGAATGGGTGAACTTAAATGTACTTCAATTCCTTTCATACTTAATCGCACTCACATATTGACTCAAAATTTGAATTGTAAAGCTCTGCAGTTCCAAAACATCACTTTCGAAATAATCTCACCAAACAACTATAAGATAAGAAAAGTAACCTTCTAAAGAAAATAATATGATCTAGGCAACCTTTGATCAGAGGGCATTCGAGGATAATAAAAACTCAAGGTACGTGGTAACCATATGAATCGAGAAAGGCCCTTCTTGCTATGGCTCCTAGGCTCATGGAATATTTCACCGATAAGCCTTAAAGGAACTACATTATAGGTTTCTAACTTTTATACCAGTCAAGTTGTTTAGAATCCCATTAGAGGATCAAGATAAACAAAGATTGACCGTAACTTAAATTTCATATATGCTAGCGGAGACACAAAGCCCTTCTTTTCTTTTTTGGGCGACAATCCTTAAGGCCTGTCTTTAGAAATCTAAACTGACCAATCTTTTCCTATATAACTTAAACCTCAAATAGGATCTATAGTGCAAAACTTTGTGATACACAAGATTTTCATAAAGAGGCAAATGTAGGACATACTTGTCTTTCTATATGACTATTGCTACATTATTCTAAAATCAAGCTTTCAGGAGAGAGAAAAACATAGAAAGAAGCCATGAGATAAAAGACACACTTCATTTTATTGAATTCCCGATAATTAACAATAGAAGAGAAACCTTGCTTTTATAGACAAGGTAAAGGGAAATAAAACAATTTTTAAAAAAGATTCCTGCGTAGTACAATAATTCAAACTAAAATACAAAAGTGAATAATGAAAGTAACAATTATAAGAAACACTGGGTCTCAATAATTGTCGGACCCCGGCCCCGAGGCCCGATTGCCCCGGGAGGCGAGCCCGTTGGGGGCCCGTTCCCGGGACAAACTCTTGATCTTGTTGATCTTGATTCATACCTCTTTCTGGTTATATACCATTGACTTTATTCTCATTAATGTTTATTCACTGTGGTGGTGAGCTTACATTGGTTAAAACTTAATTCTGTTCATCTTTGAAAAAGTCAACATTTTGACTCATAAAGCCATGTCCGTTAAACGGACATGAGTGTCCGTTAAACGGACACGAATTGGACTCGTATACCTTTTTCCCCGAGAGTGTCCGTTAAACGGACACTGGTGTCCGTTAAACGGACATGAAGTGCTAAAATGGCACCTTTTCTCCCGAGGCTGTCCGTTAAACGGACACGAGGTCGCCTTAAACATTTTTTTCACCCGAACCTGTCCGTTAAACGGACAGGCGTGTCCGTTTGACGGACACGAGGTGAACCTGCAATCTTTTAGACCCGAGACTGTCCGTTAAACGGACAGACGTGTCCGTTCGACGGACACGGCTTTGAGCATGAGGGGTTATTCTAACCCGAATCTGTCCGTTAAACGGACAGACGTGTCCGTTTAACGGACAGGGGAATTTTTACAATTCCCTTGCCCAATTTGACACTTAGCCATTTCCTGCTCAATCTTATACACTTCTAAACTTTTCTCATTCTTAAATCCACTCATTTTACACCTTAATACCCTATGAACATGTCAAACACCAAGTTCGACTTATCCATACCCAACTCAAACCTAAATTTCAATTCTCATTTTCAACTACTCAACAACTCAACACAAACCTAGGCAATCATCTTCAAACATTATTTTCATTTCTAACATACATAACTATCCCATCTCAAACTCATTTCATTTATCTACCCATATGACATTCTAGACATTTCATGCATCATTTTAAAAACTACACAACCATGCATTATAACATATGGTTTGAAATTCACTTTTGAATTATAAGACAATCATTTCATCTTCATCATATCATGTTCATTTAATCATGATTCATACAATGCTTTAGTGGGCATTTCAAGCCCAATTACATAAATCTTCAAA
>JANZLH020000395.1:1093514-1133839 GCA_026770325.2 Erythroxylum fimbriatum
TACGTGTTGCCTTGTCATTGGCAGACAAAGTTTCCAGTAAATAAAGAAGAGGATGGATGTCGGCAATGTCAGATATAGGTTACAAAACACGATTGATTTCAGCTTCATTCGTTGCTATCCTCTTCGCCCATAACCCCCAAAGTTCTTCACTCATCAGCTTCAAAGCCTCAAAGACTTTAGTTGATTACTTCACCACAAAACTCAAGCAAGTACACCTGTAACAGAAAACCCAGAAGTTGAATGTACAAGCCAACACTAGATCTCACTCGGGAGTCACCAGATCTGGAGAAGATGGAAAAAAGAGAGCTGATTTCGGTGCGATAGAGGCATCTGAGAAGAGAGAAGAGAGAAAAGAGAAGCAGCGATGGAGGCTTTCTGAGAACTGTGAAAAGAGAGAAGAGATGAGAGAAAACGAGATAAACGCTTTTGGTATCAAATAACCGGTTATCAAATAACCGGTTAGTATAAAAATCGCCCGGTTCTCTGATAAACCGACCGGTTTTTATACTCAAGGGTTATTACCCTGAACCAAACCGGACACGTGGTCGGTTCTGACTCTTTCCGGTTGGACCGGCCGGTCCGGTCCGGTTTTCTCAACATTGTCTCTAAGAGTTCAAGTTCTAAGCATAGATTATAGCAAGATTAACCTGTTTGTGGTAATGAGCAAACATGCACGAGATGTGTAGATATTGATGAATCTAGTTGGAGTTGACCATAGAGATATGGGCTAGATCATATTCTAAGATTATTCTTCCATTATAGTGGCTACATTTATTGGAAAGAAGCTTCCAATTTTTTTTAATATACTAGATACTTTCCTCAAAAGTGGGGAGCTTAATCTTAGTCTCTAGAAGATCAGAAAAATAATATTATTAGAGGAAAAAAAATCAAAAAGATCCTATTACTTATTCTCTTTGTTCAAACTTTTATTATTCCAAATTAGAATTAACATTAAGTAGGTTGAAAAGAGAGCAGGTTCTTTTTTTTCCTACCTAAAAAGCAATATACCATAGTAAAGGATGCTTCATTGACTAAGTTGCTAGCTACATTAAACTCTACAACTTCATTTACAAAGCTAGTGTTGACTGAGTTTGAATCTTTGAATTATGTTAGATATGTAACATACCACTCCCTAGAGCATAAGCCCGAACATACAAGAGGATATTAAAAAACATACACTAGGGAAATAATACATTAGGACAATCAAATTAACTCAACCCGAATCGTCAAACATATTATAAGAATTCAAAACATTCATTTCTTCCCATTTTGTTCTCAAACATATAAAGTCACATATGTCATTATATTTTAGAATCCACAAATACATTACATAACAATTGTGAGTTTAATCTAGTACAAAAATTTGTAATAGGATATGGGATGCTAATACAAAAGACTCTAACTAGACTCCATAGATTCAGCTGATAAGAACTTTGAGTCATTTCTGTTCCTAAAATTAGGGGTGAGCATTATTCGGGCCGGCCTGATTACCTGGCCCGGCCCGAATTAATTCGGATAATAAAATGCTAAAATACGGGTAAATCGGGTCGGGCCAAGTATTACCAGAATTGTTTTCGGTTTGGGACAGGTAACTCCGAAAAAAATTTGGATTACCCGATTACCCGAATTAAGTTTAAAAGAATAATGAAAATACATTTCGTTATTTTTCTTGTAGAATTAACATATTAATTATGCTATTTAATTGAAATATTTGGTTATATTATTAGTGAATTCAACTATTTGTTTTGTTTTGTGTCTCTCAAATGAGATATGAGAATATAATTCACGTATTTAGTTATTTTGTGTAATTTTTGAAAGAGAACCAAATAAAATTTCGAGTAACCCAAAATTACCCGAATTACCTGATCGGGCCGGGTAAGTTCGGGTAATAAAATTTTAGGTTCGGGCCGAGTAAGATGAAATTTTTTTTGGGTAATTCGAGCTTTACCCGAACAGTGAAAATTTGGCCCGATTAGCCCAAATGCTCACCCCTACCCAAAATGTAAGTTTTAAACTTCTATTAGATCGCTTAGTAGCTAGAACTCTCTTGAACTTGAAAAACAATGATACAATTTTGATGAATTTGCAAACTCAGTGAGTGAACCATCATTGATGCACTCACACAGTTAAATCACAAAGACAAGTTATATAACAATTTATCACACTTCAACAAGTATATCATATAATCCAGTATTGCATATCACATCAAATTCTCTATTGACTTCATTTGTATTTCACTATTTCAAAGAAACTTAATAAATCATTTCAATTCAATCATATGATGCATGTAAGGATGCATATGCAAATATTCATGTGTTTTCATTTTCATTTTTCTTTGTTATGACCAAGTGTCAATCAACACAATTTCGTTGACCCGTACCCATTGTGGGTATCGAGTTCATGACTAGCCCATACATATTATGGATACTGAGTCCATGCTATCGAAGTCTGAGGCTCTTTTTCATAATTTTGAGCTTAAAGCTCTTTTCTACATATCATCACTCTAGTCACAACTCCTTTATCTGATCATGCATTTCAATATGATGAGATGCATCATTTCATCTGCTATGCTTTCATTACCTTTCATTTCAGTGTGCTCATGCCATATAACTAACTCCTTAGACCTAAGTCCAACATTTATCAATCAATTGTACAAGCATTTCATATAAAGTATACAATTCATAAAGAAGCACATATAAGTGAGTTTACACAACTAAGTTGACTCACAATAGACTCCAAAAATGCTAGTGCCTCGATGTTCCGGTAATATCTGGATGTTGACGATCACCTTGTGCGTCTATTGTCATGCAATACATACGCACATAGTTCACAAATCACTAATTTGTTTAATCATATGAATATACAATTATGCACATATATATATGTCATGTTTCAATGCATGCTCAATTTACTTTCCGGGTATGTATTCTTATGTATAGATCTTGATTATTCAATTTGTGCTTATACATCCTAAGACCAATCAAACATTGTAGCTTGTATACTACCATTTTGCAATCAAGTTTATACATTTAAGTAAGCTTGATTTACTCCAAATTAATCAACCATACATTTCACTTACCCATGTACCTATTCATGATATAAAAAAAAGCCTCCTATAAGACACACACAATTGTTAATTTAAATATGGTATTTCAACAAGCTAGATTTACATATTCACACAACTTTTTTTCCAACAATATATATTCATACATTTACCCAATTCTCATTCATAATTACCCCATGTTCTTCAATGCTCATTCATCCATACCTTATACACATTACTTATGTCCTTAAGATCATGTTTAAAAGAATAGTGATTTGGTGATAGAATGACTATCTTGGTCCTCAATGGTTGATTTAAATGAGAAAAGTGTGAGATTTGACAAAAAGCCTACTTAAATAGTGAGGTTTAAGCCTTTAAAAAACAATCACATTCTTTGTGTTCAAATTTTTCCTTGTTGAGTGTTTTCACACACGGGATGATCATTCGATCTAGAACTTGCTATGTTATCCATGTTGAGACTACTAGGTGATTTAGTGCATTAAACTATTTTGGCTTTCTAAAATCTATCTCGTATGTTATTTCTCCTAGTTAGCCAAGTTAAAGCTTTAACCTCTTTCTTTGACATAAAACCACAATTTTTAGCCCAAACCATGTGTTTTGACCTTCATTTTCAACCTGTTATTAAAGGAATGGAAAACTAGTTGCTTTAACTTATTGGTTTGTGATTTGAGGTTGACATGTAATGGCAACATGTATGGTTATATTGAAATCTCCTGTTTTGATGCTCTACAAATGTAGAGAAATAAAGTTGTGAAGTGCCCAGAAAAAGGGGGAAAAAAGGGGGCCAAAGTGTTGAAAAAGGAAAAAAAAGAAAAAAAAAAGAAAAGAAGAAAGAAAAACAAGTTTAACCCATGAATTGCAAGTCATCAAATATCCTTTAAGCAATCATGAGTTACCTATGTTGTAGATCATAAATGCTCTTATTTGTTATCTTTTGTAAGAGTGATCCTTGAGATTTCTAAATTTTGATACTAGAACATCATTGTTGCCATTATTGGGGTCATTGTTGGAAAGTAGGAGGAAATTGAGCAATGTGGTCTACATCTACTTTAATAACTATAGCCCCAATATCCCTTTTTATCCTACCCCTATCCTATACCCTATTACAACCCAATAAAAGACCTTTTTGATTGTTGCATTAGATTTACATTAAATGATTACGATGTGATATACCTACAAGCCTATAGTAATGTCATGTCATCGTTGCGAATGTGTGATTAATGTCCCCTAAACACCTTTTTTTAGTGATTGAGTGAATCCTTGTCGTGAGATCAAATCTTGCACATTTTGAGTTTAAAAAGATTGTTGGAGATTGAAATGATTGTACTAAATGCAAATCTATTGTTCTAAAGGCAATTTTTATGAAATGATTGTGGTTTGATTGTGATTATGGTTAGGTAAGATAATGCATATTGACTAAGGTTTTTCAATGTGTTATTAGTAAATTGTTTTGTTTTGTTTTGAGGTCTTGTTAATACTTGGGGACAAGCATTGTCTGGATGTGGGGGAATTTGATAGGTTATTAATTTACATATCAATTTGGGGTATTTTTGGAAAATGTTGGGTGGATATTATCCTAATTATGGTGTTTTTATATTATTTTTGGAGGTTAGGAGATGTGAACTTATTTTGGAGAAAAGAAACTCAAATTGTCTAAATTTGTGATGAAAATGCACAGTAGCATAAATAAATTAGCTGGAAAATGAAGCAAGGAAGACCAAAGTTAAAAAAAAAAATGAAACAACGCAGCAGATAAAAGAAACCAAACGACAGTAGCAAAGGAGTGAAACGTCACCAACCAATGGTAGCAGGGAGATCGACGTAGCAGAGCAGAGAAAAGAACGGTCCAAAACGCAATGGACTGGAGAGGTTTTAAAAAATAGAAACATGTGTTTTTTAATGGTAGGTTTTTAACGTAAGAGGGTTTTTTGTTTTTAAAAAAATAAGGAGAGCAGCTGGTTGAGGAGAGAAAGAATAAGAAGTATGTAGGCGCTTGATGCAAGTCATTTTTTAGGAGAAAAGCAAGACGTCTTTTAAAAGTAGTACGTTAGTGAGTCTTCAATCTGGATTTTTTTTATCTCTTCCACGTTGGGTTTCTTCTCCCAACTTCTTTCATAGAATTATTTCTTTTCTTTTGAATAATATTCATGTGTCTTTCAGTTCTTATGGCTTATAATTAAATTTTTATTTCTAATTAAATGAGTATTGAAGCCCTAATTCCATGGAATTGTGAGATCTAATTGTTTATATCTGTCATATATATTTATGATTATTTATTTGTTCTCTATATTTAGTGTTTATGATTATTTTAGGATTTATTAAATAAAAGGTGTATATAGTTAATAGCTAATTAGAACTGCAAACTCGTAATTATGTGTTTGGACTAATAAAGTGGCAATCGATATAATTTTATCGCCCGCAAGTGGTTTAATTTATGTCGTGTGAATGAATAATCTAATCTAAATGAACCTAAATGTGAGTTTGTTGGTTAAAATTGGGTCTCTATAGATCTTAAAGTTGTTAGAACATTAAATCGTGCTGGGCAATTTATGGGGGTTGTCTTTCAATTAAAGAAGTAATTAATGGGCACCTCTTAATTAGGGAAATATTATAGAGAGATTGGTTAGTTAGAGTATCAATAACTATAACCAGTTTATTTGTAAATATATGAGCTGAATTTTGCATCGATGATCAAGTAACGAACTTAAAAGTGGAAATACATCCTTTAACTAGATGCTTTCTCCCTTATTTAGTTTCTTAAATTTATTTACATCTTTGTTTTCTTTTGAATGAATTATTGTTTACTTATTTTCATAAGTTAAAACTCCCCAATTTTATTATTTGTTTTTGTAAAAGAGATAAATTCACCCTTTCTTGACGATCCTTACACACTCTATACTCGTATTTAGTGAATTAAGGCAATTTATTTTTGTTGGTTTTACAAATAACTAAGTTAGCTTTAAGGGTGGCATTTGGGCCAGGCTCGAGCTCAGGCTTAGATTAACAAGTTAGGCCTAGGTTGATGGGACCTCGGGCTTGAATGATGAGATGATGTTGGGCCTCGGGTTAAAGCAAAATGACGTTCTCAAGCGCAAGGCCAACCCGAGACCTATCATTTAGAGGCAAAATGATGTCACATGTGAAGGTATTTGAGGTTGGACAACAATTTTTAGTCATCAGTTTCGGTTTTTAGACGAAATAAAGCAAAACGATGTTTTTTATGCTTCCGTTTCTCACAAAATAAAACGATGTTCAAAAGCAAAATGATATCCTTTTATGCTTTTGTTTTTCACAAAATAAAATGACATCATTTTATACCAAGTTAACTGTTAACCTTTCTTCACCAAACTTCATTCTCTCTCTCTCTCTCTCTCTCTCACACACACACACACACCGTCAGTCGCCCTTACTCACTCCTAAACCGTCAATCGCCCCATCATCGTTCCAATCACCACCCCTTTGAGCTCCAGCTGTGGTTGACCCTTTGCCTTACCGCCCTCCAACCACCCTTTCACTTTGTTGCCTCACTGCCCCTGCTTCCCACTCCCCTAGTACCCCATTTTATATTAAATTTTGCAGTATTTTAAATAATAATACCATAATTGGTAAAATATGTTATAAATTTCTGACTTGTGAAATAATATAAACTAAATTTGAAAATTCAAATTAATTAATCAAATTAGAATATTAAATGATGAAATTAAAATTTTAAATAAGGTTTTTATATACACAATTTCACAAGAAAAACAAGGTTTTGTTAGTTATAATTTCCTTTGGATAGTTCAGTGGAAAATTTGAAATTAATCCTCTAATTTAACTCAAAAGTTTAGTTATTTCCTTTTTTTTTAACGTCAACTTTAACTTTTGAAATTAAATTAATTCAAAATTGAATTTATTTGTAATAAAATTAAAAATGAAGGTATAATTAATAAAAAATATAGTTAGAGATCTAATTAAACCTTTTAACAAAAACTAATTAATGACTAATTTAAAATTTATTCTTAATTAGCAAAGAAGCATGCATGCACACCCATACAAGCGATACCAAACTTGAACGGCACATGTTGGCAAGGAAGCTGAAGAATCACCCAGCCTATAGGGTAGCTGTGAGGGAAGGATAATCAACAAAGGGAGTTTTATTTATAGATTATAGTAGAATGTTTGGTCCAATAAAGGATAGACTGACATTAGCACTGCAAGCAACCTTCCGTTTAATGGACAGAAGAAATGTTAAGGATAATTTTAGCATGGGTTGAAGCGTGGTTTGGCAATGACGTGGAGAGGTACTTTCCTCCCGACAGAAACCCCAAAATATTCTGTGTTATCTATGTCCTCAGGCTTCACGCCAGGAGGGAGATCCCAGTCAAAGCTGTGCAGAAGTTGAGCGAGACCAAGTTCCAGAACAGCAGTTGCGAAAATTATTCCTGGACAACCTCTTCTACCTGATCCAAAAGGAAGCAGCTCAAAACTCTGCCCCCTAAAGTCAATGCTACTACCCACAAATCTTTCTGGTTCGAACGCCTCGGGATTTTCCCATATTTTTGGGTCCCTTCCTATAGCCCAGACATTGACGTAAATTCTTGTCTTAGCTGGAATATTGTAGCCATCAATGACAACATCTTCCATTGATTCTCTTGGCATTATGAAAGGACCAGCGGGATGTAAGCGGAAGGTTTCTTTGATAACAGCTCTCATGAAGTGCAGATGTTCCAGATCTCTCTCTTCCACCTTTTTTTTTTCTCCAACCACAGCCCTAACTTCAGCTTGTGCCTTTCTCATAACGTTAGGATTCATGATCAACTCTGTCATCGCCCATTCAAATGTTACGAAATTTGTATCGGTTCCACCAGCAAACATATCCTGCATATATATTAATTAGTTAGCGAAAAAATAACAAATCAGTAATTTTTGGTGTTCTTTTGAAACTGCAAATAGAGTGCTCTAAACGGACCAACAGGACGGCTTTAATGTTATTCATATTAAGAGGTATTTCAGCAGATTCACTCTTCTGTATATCGAGCAAAGTGTCCACTATGTCCTTGTGCTCCTCCTTTTTTGTTGCAGAATTTCGGTGTTCACTGATTACTTCATCGAAGAATTGGTCAAATCGCTTGAATGTCCTCTGAAGTTCTGATTTCATGCTTGTTAAGTTTTGAACAAATCCTATAGAAGGAAAATAGTCGCCAAGACTGAAGCCTCCAAGCAAAGTTTGGAAATTGTGAAGCATGTCATGGAACCCATGCCTTTCATGTTCTCCTGCTTCTGAAAAATTCTTGCCAAATACAGTTCTGCAGAGAACGTCATTTATATATTGCTCAAGCAACTTGCTCAGATTTACAATTCCAGGATAGGGCTTTGCAACCCGATTCACCAAACGGGCTACTTCTTCTTCTCTAATAAAACTGAACGACTCAACCCTCTTGGCACTAAGTAACTCAAGAATGCAGATTTTTCTTAAAGTTCTCCAGTAAGCACCATAAGGGGCAAATCCCAAATCTGTGCATCCATACATTAGGGTTTTGGCAGCGACAAGTTGGGGACGACTAGCGAAAGCAATATCGTGAGTTTTCAATGCTTCCTTTGCCAGTCTAGCGGAAGACAACACCAAAGTTGGGATTTCACCAAGTCGTAAGAACATTATTGGACCATACTTCCCTGCCAGGCGGTGAAGAGATATATGAGGCATTTCACCAAGCTGATGCAGGTGGCCAATGATTGGTAACATTGGAGGGCTTGGTGGGAGATTGAGCTTTGTTTTCCTGAACCTATTCCGCAATACAAACTTCAACATGATTGCTAGTAAAACTGATGTGAGAAGGAAGAAAATAGTCGAGCTTTGGTTCAGCCATTGAAGGAGAGCCATTCCAAGTTTCCACTAAAATGTTTTTACTGGGAATTGGTTACTAAGTGATGCCACATTTGTTTAATCAACCATTCTATATTTCCACACAATATATAGGAAATTATTATGATGAAAAAAATTAAATATTATAATTTTTTTGATGTGACGATTGAAAATTATTTCTTATTTAATTTTTTATTATGAATGAAATTTTGGTGCGACAATTGAACTTCATTTTTTATTCAATTTTTTTTATTATGACTCGAATTACTTTTTCTTCCTATAGTGTACGTGGTGCACTTAAAAAAGTGTAGCCATTTATTTATCCCACTTGGAATTGAATTGTCACATTAGCAAGATCAGAAAATTAATTCAATTGTCTTGTACCTCACAAAATACATAAAACTTCACAAGATTTGTACTTTACTGGAGTAGATCGCCTTAATCGTCCAAGCCAACAACTTATACTTGTTAATATGAAGGTTGGAATCAAGCTATTGGAGGAAAAGACTAACGATGTCATTAAACAAAGACCATAATGATTCTTTAGTCTGTGCCCTGCTTGGGAAGAGAAATATTATGTTATCTTAATTTAGAATAAAAGGAATAACATTATGTGCAGATTTTGACCCTATTCTTATCAAAAAGAAGAAAAAACCGTGTTCCTACATGTTACAGATTTTGATCACTCGATCTTATTGAAAATAGGAGAACATCACATTCTTTTATATTCCAGATGTTTTTCAGGAGTTTGATGGAACTTCAACTGTAAATATATACAGTATTTTAGGATAGTTTTAGTCGATTATAATTTGCAATCTTTTTTAAAATAAATAGTAATAACGCAAGTAAATAGTTATTAAATAAATTGATAAAACTAATAACAATCTTTTGAATAAACAAACAGAATTATGTATAATACAAACAGACGTAACTTTTAAAATAATTCGCAAATAACTGGAATATTACTATTACAATTTGTCTATTCTAATTCTCCGTCGTCATAATATAATTAATCACAGGCATATTTCAAGATCGCTTTCTAATAATCCTGAGAAATCTGTTGTTAACGGACCTCCATCTGCAACAGTTTATTTGAGCTCAAAACAAAAGTATTCATTTTTGTTTTTCCCAATATATGCGTTGCATGAGTAGAAAGAACTCTTACCAATACAGTCCGGAAGATTTAGTTAATTACATGTCCCATTATCGTTATACCCCCTAAAGAAAACAAATTTCGTTCCTTTATTTCATAGACACAAATCACTTGAGACTGTTTAAGCTATAGCATGTCACTCAAATTTCAACTCATTACCAATTGTGTTGTCATTTCTTACCAGCGATATCGACTACAGTTTTTAGGGATTTGACGTGTTGATAATAAGATATGAGATCCATCTACCAATAGTTCAAATTTTCGCAGATGAACTCCATCATAACCAAAAATAAATAGAAAGAACAATAAGAGAACACCTATCCAGATCTGCTCACTGCTCAACAATAAAAGCTTCACTCTGCTAATAATGCAGTGCATCGTCGTCTTGTATACACTGAAACTTATAATTTTTAGAGACCATAAAATGAGTTATCATGTTTCTCCAATCAATTTATTGGAGAGAAAGAGAACTGTTGGCATTTGTAATAAGATGAGAATTATGGATGGCATTTATAATTTTTAGAATTAATGTAACTGCGAATGGACAAATCACCCGATCATGTTGGTGTAGCTTCTAATTAAGTACTATATTTTTTCAATAACGTATAGTATATATGCAGTTCTTTTCAGAGAAGTAAAACACAAAATAACATATTTTAATGAAGCATGACGCAGAAAAATCAAATGAAAAGGGACAGAATATTTACAATAAATGGGCTTGATGACTTGGTCGCCCTATTATATTTCCTTTTTATATCATTGCAATGCAATCTCGACGAATCTAATTTTCAAATAAAATAATATTGTACGGCATTCCTCTCCATTAGTTAACTATAATTACAATTATTATTGTTATTATTTTAGACCGAATCAAACTCTCAATCAATTTGACAAATATATATTAATATTATTACACGCATTTTTCTATATGTGAGTTTTTTTTTTATCATATCTAATTTGTATATACTATATAAAATTAATCATAATTAATAAAATAAATAGATAGGTCAAATATTTTCTCTTTTATACATCCTAATGTCTCGTAATAACTAAATATATAAATGTCTCTAGATATATTTTTACTACATAATACAAGTAGGTAGTCTACAAGTTTTCTTCTTTATATATTTTATACTACTTAGTACTATAGAAACAGTTTTTAATGAATTAAAATTCAAAAAAGATAATTATTTTTAACTTAATTTATAATTTTTACAATAGTCAAATATAATAATTATTTTGCGAATTTAATTTTAGTAAATATATTTTTAACTTATAATTTTAATAAATATATATTTACACTTATTTTGTAAATATTTTGCTTTGTTGTATTATAGATAATGATAATGGTATAAATGTCTGGTGCCATTTATGGCTGTGTTGAGTTATTTTCTTTGTTCAATAGGGGGCAAATATTATACAAATAGAGGAAACTATGCCGAAATTTTTATAAATTATAGTTCACATCTAATAGTTTAGGTTATTCATGCAGGAAAAGTCATTGGGTATCAAGCCTACACCTATTCAGTTGTTTTTGCACACTCACACGAGGAAGCATGATAGTGTAATATTCATCAACAACCGATGTAGAGAACTGAATGTTTGTCAACTTAATGCATTTTTTAAATGTCTTAATAATGATCCCTTCCTTATAATGTAAAACATTGCTTCCTTATAGGACCAATTACAACAAACCATTCAGCGTCAATTTCAGGAGAAACAACCTGTACATGAGACTCAGGCGTATCTTGAAACTGTTGGTGGTAGGGACCGTTGTGGCAGGATATTCGGCCTAGGTTCATATGCAAACACATGTTATTCGCAATCTTTCATGTCCAATACAGCAGCATCTACTAGGCCAACAAACAACAACGAAGTCATCGAGCTTCGGGCCACAGTGCAAACATTGATGGAGAAGATAGCTCATTTGGAAGAGGGGCGGACGGAGCAGATGGATCAACGAATGAGAAAGTAGGATCAACGGATGAGAGAGGAGATGGAACAGATGGTTCGCATGAGAGAGCAGATGGAGCAAATGGCTAAGATGAGAGAGGAGATGAAGCAGATGGCTCAGCTGAGATAGGAGATGGAACAGTTGAAGGGGAGGCTTAAAGAGGACCACCCGCGATCACCACGACCTTAGATAGTCTTACTCATTATGTTTCAATTACAAACATAAGAATTTATGTACACTTTAATTTGTTTATTATCAATTTAAATTCTTTTAACTCTATATCATCATTTAATTTTCTGAATAAACAAATTATATATATATATACAAATTAATTTAGTATGTACAGATAAGTGAAAATTCTTGAAAATATGCATTTATCACAAGATTATGAAATGGGTATAGTTTAAAAATGTCTTCAAACTTATTACCGATGGATCCCCTAATACCGTGGATAAGAGTAAACGTATTTACCGATGGACATTCTAATACCGTCGGTAATGTAAATTGATTTACCGATGGAATTACGCTTCCCGTCGGTGTAGGCATGCAATTAGTTGTATCGACAGCCACCGGACCGCCGGTATCATAATATTTTTGGCGATGGGGTTTGTATTTCTGTCGGTACCTATGTGAACTTCTCAATGATATTAACTTCGATTTACCTACGGTTATTCGTAATCTCTTCCGTCGGTAAAATATACTGACGGACTATTATCTGTCTGTACAGTATTGTGCGCCGTTGTTAATATACCGATAGAAACGTTATCCAATTTTACCGACGGACTATAGTGCGCCGTCGTTTTCATCGGTATTATATACCGATGACCTTGTTAACGATGGTTTTGGCTGTCATTAAATTCCATCGGTATTTGTAATTCCCGACGAAAATAACACGTGTTATTTCTTGTAGTGTGATAATTGATTTTCTGCAACTTTATTAATTGTGGGATATGTTGACCAATGGTTTCGTGAGATTTGGTTTACTGCAATTTCACTGTGGGATACGGCCATATGATAGTTGTGTAGTGGGTGCTACTTAAGATCTGAGGAATTGACATTTGATGAGTTCCACAAACTTAAAAAATGGGTCACATCAACATTTTTAAATGAAACTCTAATAAAATTTTAAGATTCTGTCTTAATACAAGTTGATAAATATTTTTAAAATTTGATATTAACAACTAAAATTTAAGACTCAAGACATACTTTATACCGAATATGCATTGAAGTCCAACTAAAGTTATACGACAGCAACAACTTCACGTGATTCGCATGCTTCGGTGTCTTCTGGAATTTCATTATTATTTTATTAGATACACTAACAAGAGTATGGAGCTGCACCGGCGTTAAGAGGAAACTTTCTATGCGTGGCAGTACCTGTATGTTCACTCATTTCCAAATCCTCTCATTTGGCTCCAGCAGTGTACCAAAATTCATTTTTAGCTACAAAATATTAGCTATAGTTAGAATATGCATGGGTAAAATCAGGGCCGTTCCTATAGTTTTATAGGCCCGGGGCGAAATTAAAAAAAAGACCCCAATAAATCGACAATATACTTAAGTTTACATATTTGTATGAAACATAAATGACTCAATTTATAAGTTTACATATCCAACTAAATATTAAATGATCATAACACTAACAAATACATGGAGGATCATGATTTATGAAAAACAATTCCTCCGTGCATTTCTAAATGCAAAATCATTAATAATATTATCAAGATCAATATTTTCTATCGCTAATCTCTCCATTACTCAAATTTCTATAATAATAAGAATATGAAAAATGACGAGAGACATTGTCTAAAGGAAACATAAAATTCAACTCTCTTACAGGTCCTTTTTCAACTAAAATATCCCTTACTTTATTATCAAGATTATCCCAATTCCTAGGATCATAAATGTCCAATATAGGGCTTACTTGCTCGATATACTGTAAATTTTCTAAAGTGGATGCATTTGGTAGATGATCATCCTCACTCAGATTTCTAATATCCTCGTGAATATGAATCTCATCGCTTAAGTTTTCTTTATGTTGTTTAAAACCACTTTCACCTAATTCCTCAGGACTCTCAATAGAGGAACCTGCTCTTTTAATAAATTTATTTATTGCTTCTTTTTGGGATTCTATCAACTGTGCTACTTGTTTTCTTTTTTTTTTTTTCCTTTTTCACTTCCAGACAAATGCTTTTTAGGCAACATAATATAAACTAATTATAACATAGTTGGATTAGGAAAAAAACAAAAGCACCTGTATGGAACTGGAAGAAGTATGCAGGCATAACCAAACTCGAACAGCTTCACAATATATCACAAAGATATATAAATGGTATTATATATGTGATACAGGAAAGAAATAAATAGCAAATTTTAATATCTAATATTAAAAATTAAAAGCAAAGAGTAAAAATATATTAAAAAATCAGAAATTTTACCTTTAAATTATACTCAGAACTCAGAAGACAGAATTGTAAAAATTTTTGCTGCTAATTTTTGAGTTGGAGTACTTTAAATACATATATTGATAAAAATAACAAAATTAGAAGGTAAAAATATACTTAAATTTTTCAAGACTATTTATAGTAGGTTGTAACTCTACTATATATGTAAATAATGCAATCTCTATAGTTCTCCCTATCACACGATAATCAATTCAAGTTTTTTAAAAGTGGTTTTTAGTTATTTGATTCAATATTGTTGGAAGCTTGGTCAAGTCGCTTCATTGATTAGTTGAGGATATAGGACTCGGATTGCCAATGGACTGTAGGATTTGAATATCATTTGAAGTGCTTTGTGGTTGAATGATCAGTCTCCACGATTCATGCGGAATCTTCTATGCCATATTCATGTCGTTTCTGAAAATTTGTTTATAATATTCATTATGCTGCAGGTGTCAGACATATTAATTTGAGGAATTCTCATAAAGATTGCTCCATTGCATCCATCAAAGAAAACATATGCAATACCTTTGTAACTCCTGTTTACATTTCATCCTCATTTTCTTTGAGCAAGCCTGTTATGATCTAAACATGTTAAATTTGTGTTGGAGCATTGCATTTTGGCAAGTTCTGCAGCGCTGTCTTTTCACAAGATGGTCTAAATTCTCACCGCGTTTAAAGTAATTCCATCCCATTGTCTATGATGGACTGTAATTTGGTGGTTGTGTGATGTGATTCAATATCTCTCTAGACGTTGTTTTAAAAGAAATTCCTTGGGTTCTATAGGATCATCTCCCGAATACAGACTCCTCAGAATAACAGTAAATTCATGACTTTTCCTTGTCAGTGACATCAAATCCTCAATGCCTTGCATTTTAGTGAAAAATAATGATTTGGTTGATCAGCATACCGGGAATAAGCTACATTGTTTAGGTTTGCATGCTTTTATGGCGTGCTTTTGAGATGCAAGAAGGTGGTTACATTGGTTGTGTGATAAGAAGCCATTATGTGGAACTTGGGAGTGATTTTCCCGATTTTGACATTTAAAATTCTGGGAGAGTTGTTCATCACGTAGATTCCTTTAACGAAAATGGATACCTTTAGTCGTTGATACGCTTTCGTTGAGCACTCTCTGTTTGGTCATAAGCATAATCTGCAGGGGGGATCTGAGGAAGATAAGGTGGAGATTTCTACGCGGAGGAAACAGGAGAAACAAAAGCTTTGCCTATGTACTCTTCTCCTATATGTTTGATGGGGTTGCAAGTTTTGATTGATATGATACAGGTTGCTGACAAAGCAGAAAGCAGTTGTAAATTTGGTGACAGACAGGGGATATCCAAGAGTACTGGGTAAACGATGTGAGACTCAATGAGGTCATTTTGACACCTGTTAAGTAGGATAGTGGTACGTGCCGGATTTATTACGATGTATTCGGAAAGTTACATTTGTGATTATATGATGAAGCGTGTAGTGTACACTTAATTTCCCAATGGTAGAAAAAAGAAAAGACCTTAAGATAAAAAATAATAAAAAAAGCTAAGTAGGTATGAGTGCTAATATCTGATTCCTGATTATTCCCATGCATTTCTGAATCTCGGCATAAATTGGAAGGTTTTGTGAAGAACAAGGCTTCAAACTTGTAACAGCGGAATCTAGTACCCTGGCTACATCACTCGGTGGAAACTGCCGTTCCGTACATTTCTGCAATCAACAAAGTCATCATTTTTTTCTTTACAGATACAGATCCATTGGTATCCCACGAAACAACTACTTACCTGAATCACGAGTAAGGTAGCTACACATTGGGCAATCAGATCTGAAGGGATCTTTGCTTTATTTTGGTCATGAGCATTGTGATTGATTGTGGAAGAACTCAACTGATCTTCAGATGCCCAAGTACTTCGAACTGACCTTGCAGGAGTTGAAGATGTCATGGCTGGCATGCTCAAGTCACGTGCTGAAAGCTGATTATTCACATAGTCTATAACCTCTTCAACATTCTCCAACCCACTTTCTTCCTTTTTGAAAACTGATACTGCCTGAATAATTAAGACAGATTAGAACTGATGAAGTAATATGCCAGCTGCTTGTTTATACCCTATCCAAATCAACCATCTGGAATCAATCTTTCTAGATATTCTGTACATAACTCATAGATTCTCCCAAGAATTAAAGCTTTAGAAACAGATCATAATTGACCGCTTTTGCAGTGCTGGAATTTTCACCAAGATGCAACATTCCCGAACTATGAAGAATTATCTAATGAAAAGACCTAAACTAAGGCAGATCCAACTGTTCTATCATTGCTTGTTAAAATAATTACTTTCGAAAATATACTTCCTACAAGATAAACGTGCTTATATTTGAAGGTGAACACATTAAACCCCAAACTAGTTAGGTATAGAAGACTAGTTCCTAAAATGCATCGTATAAACCAAATTTCTGCCTGGTGGACACCAAGATAAGAAGAGAACAGCTTGTCTTACCTGCATAGCCACATCAACCATTGTTCGGGCATTTACTCTCGAAGTCTCAACAATGTCAACCACATGACATCCTGATTCTTTGATGTCACCTCCAGAATGATCACAGGAGCTATAGTGACCAACTTGCTCGACTATACTTTCCATAGGCTTCAATGCCACAAATGGGATCCCTTGATATGTGTTGCGCTGCCTCAAGCAAAAGAGGGCAGAAGAAACCTGCACAAGTTATCAAGTCATAAGTTGCTGTAATAACGCGAGCAGAAAAAATCAAAAGTATCTCAATTTTGTACTATTAGTCGTGCCTGCTCATTGATTTCATTCAACTGTAAAAGTACCGCAGCATACTGCTTCTTAAAAAGCTCTGAATCCTTGAGAGAGTTTTCTCCATCATTATGGTTTTCCAAAACCTCCTCATTCAAACGCCTTAATTCAGACACAACAGCCTCCTGCCAATGCAAATCCTCATCAATGGCTATGATGACAGCAATTAGCATATGACACATAGGTATTACAGCACATGAAATAAGAAGCTATTCCAGTGGCAGCTGAGAGTACATAAACACGTAACAAAGCTAATGACATAAACAGCAAAGTTGAGATTCAACATTGCACATATCAGTTTTCAAATTTTGCATTATTTTTCATAAACTTTCTCAAGGGAAAAAATAGGGTAAAAATAAAAAGAGATATACACCTCAATTGCAATCAGGAAACTATTAGAACACTAGGAAACATCAAAGTCCTGGGATATACTAATTAACAAGTAATAAGACCTTTTTGTCAAGAGCACGAGTTAATTCTGAAAGTGCATGGATATCAGCTTCCTTTGCTTGGACTTGTGCAAGAATAGAAGGCTGATATTTGACTGCCTGTTGGATGTCAACAACTTTTCCCAAGCCATGTCCGATTTGTGCATTAGAAATTACAGAATCCCCCTGGCCAAAAAAAAACTCACTCAGATAAAAAGTAGACAAGCTGCTTGAAATGCCAAACTACAGTTGTGGCAAACAAGGCTATGGAATTATTGAGATGAAGGTTAGCAATCCCGAGTAGCATTAGTCTGATTTATAGATAAAGAATGTTCAATTCAATACTTCTCAATTTCAAGACTCAATAGTATACTTGATGCAGAAAGAAAACACACCCTCTCGAAAGCTGAAGATGTTAGTCAACTAACATCTAATATCTTCCCACAAGACAAGCAATATTATCATCTCAAGACACTAAAAATTACAGAAGAAAATACTATCCAACAGCTTCTCTCACAAAGGCCTAAGTAACCCAACAGCTTAAGCAACTAGGCAACAACAAAGAATGCATTTTTGAACGATTCATTACTAAAACTTCTGATGTGTTTAAGGTTGGCCAAGTGACAAGAAAAATATAATTAAATTCCAACAACTGCTGACCTTATGTAAAGTTGAAGGGAAAGTATGCTGGGGACCATTGGCATTCTCCAGGTGCTCACATGGGGCCAGATTTGTGTAACTGTCCATCTTCCCGTCTACTGATTTTCCAGTCATTTTGAGCTCTTTGAAGTTATCAATGAATTTATTGAGAACAATATTTTGTTGAGTCAGTGTTGCAGGCATATTTTCCAATGGATTTAAAGGCATGCAATCAACATCCTGCAGTAAAATAGTGGTAAAAAATTGTTGACAATTGAACACAGAAAACGGTAACTGGACAACAGGAATGGAATGTTTATTAAATATTCAGTCAAGAAATTGATAAAATAATTATGTAAATTTTGAACAAAGAAAGATGAAATACCATGACAAATTCAACCCCTATCTCAGGTTGGTCAAACTGTACCAGGCACCTATTATGATCAACAGTTAATATAATTCCATCATGAATCTCTCTTGTCTTTGGATGAATGGCAATTATTTGCTGTCCCACTGATAAAGGTCGAGCTAAATCAGCTGGAAGTCCATCGTTGGTACCAGCACGAAGTTCTGCATAATGGTTTCGAACAGATTCTCGGTACTGATTAAGTTTCTCTTTCTCTTCCTTCAGAAATTGTTCAGAAAATCTTCGAGGTCTGCCAAGGGAACTGCAAATGTAGATAATTGCAGAGAAGTGTTATGTGGACAAAATGCTGAGAATCAATAATGAGGGCAGTATAAGTTGGCCACATGAGAAATGATCAAAAGCCACAAACCTCCTTATTACACCCCATTCAATACGAGTTAATCGTGGAATATGACCCAATCTAACGTGGTCCAGGTATTCCACAAACTCCCTTTTTGCAAACCATGGGTAATCAATTGCACTGTAAAACCATTCGAACACGCACCATCTCCGTACTTGATACCGTGAGAGGCAATTAGAAAGCTTTTCCTGTAACTTGAAATATAAACATCAAAACTTACCAGATTTAGTAAAAAATGAACTCCATATATACCTAGCATATCTAACCTTAAGATTCAGTGCTCTATTATGGAATGGAGGCAAAACATCAGCAGACCGTCCTTCAGTAATATTCTTCATGGACTTCACATCTTTCTCAACAAATGATTTAGGTGTATTTAGTTTGCGCCTACTCCTCACTTTGGTAGGCAAATTGAATTGGCTTGAAGATAAAACCTTTGTAGCAGATGGGACCGAATCATTTGACTCTCTTCCATGATCAGAACTAGAAGAAGTACATTCAGGAGGTTTCACTACTTTCCCCTGTTATAGGTATGCACAAACATGAGAATGTTAGCATTTACTGTCAAATTTATTCAAAACATAGATTATGCCAACAGAAATAATATAAACTTTTATCTAGAAAATAGAAGTACCCACAAAATCAGGCGACCGGAGGAAATGTAAGATAACAGGGATTGATATTAGGTGAAATAAGACCCAGAGTTTCTCTAGCTTACCGAACCAATGTAAAAGAATTTGAGGACACCAATCCAATCAAGAAACAAAGGAAAAAAACAAGATAATGAAGCAAATATTCTTTTGTAATACATTGATAAACATATCCTAAGAGAGGTATAATCAAAGTAAAACTAAAAATAAAGTAGTCACCCAATAACTAACCACTGCCGAACAAGGCCAAAATCTTCCTTTTTAGACTCATTAAAGTTTTTTTTTTAAAAAAACTAAGGTGATTGTTACTGCTGGGCAGCAGGATCAAGTACCAAATTCGGTGAAGGTAATGCATTTTCACCGTGTTTACAAACATTCTACTCATCAGAAGAGTCGGAAAGAAGTTTGAATGCATTTGCAGTTGGTATTTAGATAGATTATTTTCTTAATTCTATAGTAAAGAGTCTATTAGTTTATTGGCAGATTTTCTTTGGCATCTAGAAAGGATTATTTTTTCGTTTCTATAACAAAGAGTCTGTTAGTTTGTTAGTAGATTTTGCTTGAAGATAGTATTTTGTATTCTTCATAAGAGAAGGCAATAAAGTAATAAGATAGACTTTATTTTACTCAAAACAGTCTACTTATTGAGATTTGGAGTTCTCTCTCAACAAGATCTATTCTTTTCTACTTAACAAGATAGGTAGACAAGGGATGAAGTCTTCCAAGCTCGTGCCAGCAGAGCTACTAAGGGAGTTTGAACTACAGATACCTTTAACCAAATTCAGAACCAGGGACCATAACAATTTGGTATCAAAGCAGTTGGTGATGGAGGACTCTCGAATCACTCAGCAACAGATGGAGGCTTTCATGGCAATGTATCAGGAGGACCGAGCAAGGATAAAGTTGAAAGGGAAAAAGAAAAGAGGAGATGACAGTTAGACTAACTGACATCACCAAAAAAAAAAATAGGCAGCAAACAAAGGAAATCATAGAGAAGCTAATAATCAAAGAGGAAGGAAAAAGCATAGGGTTAAGAATAGAAAAGGAGTGAATTTCATATCCAAGTACAAAAAGTTGGATTTCCCTCAATACAACAGCACTTCTAAACCCCTTGGCTAAGTTGATATGAGCACTTCTTCTGCCATCAGCAAACTCCAGATGAGGACAAGGTGGGATTGGCTTATTTCCAAGTGGAAAGGGATGCACAAGTATGGTTCATCAAGTCAGAGAAGGACAGGCAGCACTTGACATGGGAAGGATACAAAACCAAGTGTAACTTATGTTTTGGACAGACAATTCATAGAAACACGCTAGGAGAAGTATCAAAATAATGAAAAGTGGGACTATGGAGGAGTACTAGAAGCATTTGGAGTAGTTAGTTGCTTGTACTAGCTCCCTTACCCAACTAACCAAGAGTAGGAGGTGGAGATCTCCATTAGTAGAATATCCAAAGAAGAGGATGAAGGATGGAGATGAAAGAAGGCCAGGATATATGGAGTTACCCCGAGTTTGAGCTTGAGGACAAGCTTTGTCCAGGGGAGGAATGATATGCAAAATGCGTTCTTAAGAAAGAAAATATACAAGAAGATCAACTTGAATAGGGATTAATTGCAATGTTGTCTCATTTAGGCAGTAGTAATCTTATTTAAAAAGTCTATTATTTTCATAAGCCTATTTTTAAAGGGTATTGTGATGAATAGGAAAGTAGACCAAATTTTTCGTAAAAGTAGTTGACAGAAGCTTGTCAAGTACAAATTTTCTAACAACAACCGTAATGCTTAGAAAGGGACAAAAACTCCATTAAGGGAAAAGATTTTTTTTTTTTTGGTGAGTCGTCATGTGACTAGATACTACACAACAACATATATCACAGAGGTTTGCACATGATGGATGAAGAGAAAGAATCTAATGAATGTGTGTGTGAACATGAAGCTAGAGAGAAGTTGGAAGGAGGCTCTAGTAATGAATAAGTTAGTCTTACAAATCTTAATCTAGTAAGACACATACTTACAACCACTAAGATGGAAGAACAAGAAGAATGGCTTCATAATGCTATTTTCTTGACTCAAGTTAGATGTTAAGACAAAGTATATAAGTTTATCATTGATAGAGGAAGTGGCATGAATGTGGTATTTACTTTCAGAAAAACATCCACATCCACACAAAGTTGCTTGGGTAGATGATAGCATTATACCGAATGCTCGAAAGTGCTTGGTGTCTTTTAAATTAGAAATATATGAAGATTCTATTTGGTGTGATGACATTCCTATGAAATTACCCCACATTTTACTTGGTCTAACATAGTTTTATGATTGTGATGTGAAACAATTTGGAAAAGCTAACACCTATCAATTTATGTTTCATGGAAAGATGATAATTTTGAAGCTATAAAGGTGGAAAAGATAGAACAAAAAAGAGAAAATAACAAGGCATCTACAATGCCAAAAAAAAGGCCTCTTAACATTCTTAAAAAAGAGAGTTGAAGCTGTCAGCAAGGAGAAGGGAATTGCATTTGCAATAGTAGTGAGGAAATTAATAGAAACAGCACCAAAAACAACCCTTGCATTATCAAAAAAAAAAAGTGGGTGAACTGCTAGGTCATTTTTCAAACCTTACACTAGATGATTTATCAAATGAATTACCTCCTTTATGAGATATTCAACTTGTTATTGACTTAGTACATGGATCTACTCAACTAAATCTCCAGCTTATCACTTAAATCATACTAAGAATGAAGAATTGAAGAGACAAGTGGGGGAATTGCTGAAAAAAGGAGTTATTCAAGATAGTCTTAGTCCGTGTACAGTTCCAACATTATTGACTCCTAAAAAGGACTAAAGTTGGTAAATGTGCATTGATTATTGGATGATAAACAAGATCACAGTAAGGTATAAGTTTTCAATCCCTCACCTTGATAAAATGCTGAACATGTTCATTGAACGTACTATCTTTACCAAAATATACTTACAAGGTGGGTAACATCAAATCAAAATCAAACCCAGGACAAATGCAAACTGGCTTTCAAGACTAAAGAGAAGCTTTATGAACAATTGGTGATGCCATTTCGACTCCCAAATGCACCTAACACTTTTATAAGAGTGATGAAAGTATCTCAAACAGTTATAGGAAGACTTTTGGTTGTATATTTTGATGATATATTCACATATAACAAGACCACAGAAGACCACCTACTACATCTTTAACAAGTCTTGAGAGTTTAGAGGCAAGAGAAATTTTATATCAATTTAAAGACGTGTTCTTTCATGCAGCCAAGTATTGGATTTTTTGGTTTTATTGTATCCTACTAAGAAGAAAAATTAAGGTTATCCTTGATTGGCCTATTCCAAAGGATATGCAAAAGATATGGAATTTTCATGGCCTATATCTACAGCCGATTATTCATAACTTCATCACCATAATGGCACCCAAAACTGATTGTATGAAGAAAGGATAGTTTACTTGGTCAAAGATAGTATCTGAAGCCTTTGAAGAAATCAAGAAAAAGATTAATGAATCTCCTGATTTGCAGCTTCCAGATTTTTCTAGGTCACCAACCTACTAATTTGCACCTGCCAATTGTCCCACAAAGGTGTAGTCCAACCCCCTTCTACTCACTTGCACCTACCAATTGTCCACAAAGGTGAAGTCCAACCCCTTTTTAAGGAAAATTTGGATTGTCCTACCAATGCAGGCACATCAAGTCCTTCTCCATTGGAATGATCTCTCTCCCACAAATGTTTTAGGGGAGCTAGCCTTTATTATGCTTTGACACAATCCCTAATTTGTGCCCAAGGGCAAGCCCCTTCTTGATGACGTGGGAAATGTTACAACTAGGCAACAAGATCAAGTCCATATTTCTGAACCTAATTCAATGAAGCAGTGCCTTTTCACCATGTTTAGAGATGTTTTACCTATAGGAAGAGTAGGAAGGAAGTTCAGATGAATTTGCAATTGGTGTCTAAATAGTATTGTTTTAAGTTCCTATAAAAAGTCTACTAGTTGTTAGTTGATTTTGTTTGGCATCTAGATAGGATTAGATTCTATTAGTTTGTTAGTAAATTTTCTTTCAAGACTGTTTCTTGCATTCTTAATATGGGAATGTAGGAAAGTAATAAGACTTACTTTATTCACTCAAAACAAACTGCGTATTGATATCCAGAGTTCTCTTTCAACAAGCTCTATTTGTTTCTATTTAACAATATAGGTAGATAAGTGAGGAAATCTTTCAAAAGTGGAAGCAAGGCTATTAGGGGCCTTCCAAGTACAGAGTCATGTAACGAGATATAAAACCAAGGAATATAATAACAAAGGGTAGTTATAAATAGTTAAAAGCCTAATAAGATCAATGATAGCTCCCAACATTTCATGGTCCAAGGTCCTGGACATAGCGTGAGAAGCAAATATATTGTTAAGGCAAAGGGAAAAGCTTTTACCAATGGAACAAAACTTTAAGATGTCTTCAACAATCAACTCCTCCAATATTGTTGAAACTATAATATTCAAGAGTGATTGATTGGATGTCAAAGCAAATTGCTCTAGCACGTTAGGACCCCAAAAGTGTGTAGATGTAATTGGGAAATTACTTAAAAATTAACTACCTAGGCAATATATATGTTGCATTTGAGTTTACTTATTTGCTTAATAATTGGGCTCTAGTCATGCATATCAAATATTAAGTTACTCAATATCACATAGAACAATTCAAAAGAAGCAAAAAAGTACCAACATACCTCGATTTTCTCAATTTCATCCAGATGATTACTTGTGGAGTTGGCATTTTCTGGAATCTGCAACTTGCAAGCAACTCATGTATGGTCACAACATGCATAGAGTAAGATGAAAAGTAAGAAAAAGAAAAAAGAATTAATTGGCATATTTAAGTATGCAATACTTACTTTAGATGGCAAAGACTTCTTTCCTTTATGGATGACAGCATTAATCTTATGCATTCCATCCTTTTTTTCTGGAGCAGTAACAACACCACTAGGTAAAGCCTTTCCCTGTTTGCATTTCTTCACTGGGGTTACCTTAGCTCCAGAAGATGAGTGATGTCCTTTATACTTAGATTTGGCAACAATTCCAACATTTTCTTCCTCAACATGCACAGAGGACTCTAATAGACACACAACGCAAAATTTTGGATGCATATTAGTCTAGTACCACTGGTGATATTGAAAGAATGAAATGATTATCACACTATATTGGTAAGCGATATAATTGATCTCCATGGTAAAAATAGTGAGACGGAGAAATAAAATAAGGCAAGCGTCATTTTTTATTCAAAATACAAAAGCGAAAAGAAATTAACATTGTCATTAGGATGCAAACTCTTACACTACGATAAGAAAGAAACATCTAAAGCAATTTAGAAAATCTTATGTAAATTTGGTATGAAGACCAAATATTTAGCTTTCTCCTAATACAAAGGAAAATTTCAGCAGGCTCAAGAATCTACACATCAAATCGCACTTTAAACAATGAATGCATATAATTAAAGTAACCATAATTCCACTACTACCAATGGGTATATTGTCAGGAAGGAAAAACAAAAGATACCTAAAATATGGGAAACATAAAAAGAAAAAAAATATGTAAATAAAAAGGAGAAGATCACAAAAGATACTAAAATAAGAGTCTAAAAATGACAAAAACATCCTAAAGTATAAAAGATATCATTCAAATGCAGTGGCGTTTAATATCTATTGCAGCATAAGAGATGATCATCATTTTCTTCAATTATGACCTATATTTAGTAGACCATGTAGATTCATCAAGTAGAGAACTAATTAAAAAAAATTATTGGACTCTGTGCATCTTTCCAACTAAAATGGTAACTTTACATTTAATGAATAGGTTTATTAACTTTGGTATCATTGTTTACAATACACCATCAATACAAGTAAGCAATGTCAAATCTACTATTTTCTCTGTCAAGGTTATAGATATAACTCTAATAAGCACCTTAAAAGAATAAACATAGAATAGTCAGTACCGTACCAATTGAAACCTTGTGTATTATCCCCTAAAGGATAAAATTAAGATAGCTAGTTGGTCAAAACAGAAATTTCGTACCAGTATCAATGGGTGTTTCTGGTAACCTCAAGGATAAATCTGCTAGAGTTTGCAAGGCATCAAAAGCGGCATCTTCACCTACAAAAGAAATAAACATGCTCTAGCCAAATCATGATATTCAAAACCTGAACCTTTATTATAAAAGTCTAGCTCTAGCTAGAATTATCAATTTTCTATCATTATAAGCCTTATAAATTATTCTATTAACACATTTCTAATATGAGACATTTAACAGACATTGGATTTCATGAAGATCAATATGAAAAGTTAAAAGTTTTGAGGCGAGGCTACAAAGAAGTATAGGGACCAAGCCAACAGCCCCACCGGACTCCCTTTAACTAATTGTTAGTCATAGAGCTAACCACTATCACTTAATATAGTTGGTCTACTATTCAACCCCATGTTAAATCATCTAAATATTACACAAAAGGGCAAGATATTAGTACAAGTATTCTTAGATTACTTAGTAATGGTGCCTTGCTAGCCTATTAGCTTCCTATTAGTATACTAGTCAATTAATTAACTTTTGAAATATTAACTGGGAAAACACTAGGGGTGCACTAATTCAAAGTTACAAACCCAATTACAAATAAGAATTTGCATCACAAAATAAAAAATAAAAGGAAGCAAATCCCACTTTTGGACTTATATGCTATTATTCAAGTATTACTTAATACGCAGGCCGTGGCCTAAAAAAATTTGCTAGCATACCTTCTCCAAATAGAACCTTTTTACTTCTCTTCCTTGGTCCCTTGTTTGAGGTTCTAGCAATTTTTTTACGCTCAACTTCTATGTCAAATTTTCCTTTGACCACACCCAACTTCTGACCTTGCTCTGTCCCACTACATGCTTCTTTTATTTCATCCAGATCATTTGTTATACTTTCTTCTATTTCTGGCTTCTTTCCATTGTATTTCCTCCCCTTCAACAAACTCTTGTCTCTCGAGTAATCTCCAATATCAGCTTCCGTACTTCCCAAACTTAATTCACAACCACCATCGTCCATTAAACCACCACGAAGTTTAGCACTAGTCATCACTGATTCAGCATTCTGAAAAATAGAATAATTAGTTCATAATTCTAAAATAACAAAAAAGCAATAGATACTATCAAATCTTACCATTCGTTCACCATTTTGAATAGGAGATGGTGTCTCCATTTTCCACTTATGTAGTAGAGAAGCTTGAGGAGAAACACCTCCTTTTGAAGCCTCTGTCAATGCTAAAGCTAACTTATGAGTGACATCATCATCAAGTGCATCCTTCACTTTCATATTGTGTCGTATTGGCGAAAGATATTTCCCACCATTGTCTTTATCACAAGCAAATGAAATAGGAACACGAGGTGTCCTTTTCCCAACAGCCCAAGGCCTGCTAACTGAAAGAAATTCCATGATAATGAACTTAGCTAACTCTCAAAAAATTTCATAAAGGACATAGGATCGTAAACTCCTTAACTATAGGTGACTTCTTTCTTCTATTTCTTTCGTGTACATTCTTTTATTTTGTGGAGAAGGATTTTTGGGTGAAAAGATTAAGATAACAGGAGAAAAGAAAGGAAAATAACTTCTAAGATGATTCTTATAAAAAAGTCAATCCGACAAAACCTAAAAATAAAAAGTAGCAAGACAAGCATAGAAATCAAATAAGCATACAATTTGAAATATGATGCAAGCACATGTACTACTTGAGCAAATTGTAAATACACTTGCCTCCAAGAAGCACGCAATTACATATACATGAAACAAATAGGAAAGGGCAAGAAAGAGAAATGATATTCTACCTGAGCGCTTTTTCTTCAGCAAAGACAAGCAACCATAACTTGATTCAGTAGAATGGGATTGCAAAAGATCTGGAACTGGTGGGCTATCTACTCCTTTAATTCCTCTAGCACGCTTTTGAGGCCTTTCGGAGACACCTATGCTCTTATCAGCTTCTTGTTCACTTTCACTATCATCCTCCTAAGAAAATGTGATCTGTTAGTTTAGTATTAAAAAAAAGTACCGAAAACCTAGTTGCCATGTCCATTTTCCCTAAATTCCTCTCATGGGAAGATAGAAGCTAATTTAACGCAATGAGCAATTTATTGATAAGACATTTTCCAATAATACAATCAATTAATAAGACACCAGCCAACTCAGACTGCATTATTGATATAAGTGTCTAACTTGATGGCCCAAAGTTGTATTTCACAGGCTTTTTTCTCTCAATGAACCACTCATATGCCCCATCCCTTCCACAGCCCACCCCACAACCAAAAGAAAAGGACTGATACAAAAACCTCTATAGATTAAAATCAAAAAATAAGGTTAAGAAGATTGGTGTAGCCTGTTGAACTCTCTATTTAGTATACAATTTTACTGACAATTGTGCAAATGTAAGCTAAAAGGCCTTCTATTGAAAATGATCCTCCATTACAATAACAGTTCTGATGACCTCCATTCCTTGCACCACCCTTGTGGAAGGAGTTGCAATAAATTTTAAATTTCTTAGAAATTAGAATGAAAAATAACCAATAATAGGTACTACCAAGGATAATTTCAGATATAAATATCTAAGGAAGATTTCTCTTAAACTCACCATATTAGCATAATGATCTGTCATCATTGCTATCAGTCCAGCTGCAGAAGCATAGCCTTTGGGAAGAGATAAGTATGCCTGAAAAAACACCAAGGCTCTGTCATCAACTTCTACACAAAAAGCCAAGTATGACCATAACCAACTCATTTGTAACACCATGGCCCACAATTAATGAACTTATGGGTGTTGAGAGTGAAAGTCACAAGATGATCTTCTATACAGAAATATCTTAAAAGCTTTATGGTTCAGAGTTAGTAATCAATTAATAACAGTCATAGAAATCATCTTACCCTATTCATAGTATAAAGTGCCTCTACCATTTCCTCAGATCGGGTACGCATGACAATAGCCACCTAGGAACACAAAGTAAGGATCAAAAGTTAGCTTGTCTCAGGAAATTTACCAAGTTTAAGTTTATATGCACCAAGTAATAGAGTACTTAATTTAGGGTGCATTAGTAGACCCACAATAAGTACAAAACATTATCAGAAATTTGAAAACTACCGTTTCCCAATCAGTTCCATGTTTTCGATATGCCCTGTAAAAGCGTTCAAGCTCCTCCTTGTTCCATTGTGGTCCTAACATATCAGACAACTTCCTCTTCTGCAAATTGCAACAATGATCATAATCTCATAAAGCTACCAAAATTGGAATTACCATTTGCTAATTAAATGTAACACATTGTTACACTATTAATACGTCATTGAAGGTAAGGAACTAGAATATACCATTAAAAACACAGGGTACATTCAAGAACAGAATTTGAAACAATAAAACAACTGAAAAGGCCAACAGATAAAGCCAGAACTCACCCGTAGCCTACTTTTACTAGCATTGTCTCCACTTTTATTAGGGGAAACGTCATTAATATATGAGTACCGTCTATTGACACTTCTAGATTTTCTTGATGGAGGCATGACCAGCTTCCTCAATTATCTGAAACATAGAAACCAAAAATGTAAAAAAAAAAAAAAGGAGAGACAAAAACCGGTGTGTATCCATAAACCAACAAATATGAAGTGCCCGGTCCATTTCTTTCCATCATCAAAGCATATAATACGGCACATGTTCACCACAAGCAAAACACAAAGCAAGAAACAGAATTGCCCAAAATTGGGATTAGAAGCGTTCATGATTCAAATTCTCCCTTATTTTCATTTCCCAGAAAGGCAGAAACAAAAATTGACGTAGTAATAGTTGAGAGAGAAAGGAAATAAACTCAGAAGCTGAGCCACAGCTCATTCAATCTAACCGAATTCCAGTGGAAAATAAAAAATAAAAAGTCTCACACGATTCCTCTTTCCTCAAATTCAAAGCTAAATAGGAGTAACTAACAAAAATATCAGAAGAGAGATAGATGAAAGAACCATTCACCGATCAAAACGTATTCATAATAGAAACAGCCCAGGAACCAGGAACCTTAAACCCAAGCTATATGGCTGAGTCTCCACGAAGAAGTCTTCCTATCTCCTCGACAAAGCTGAAGACAATAGCAGGTGTAGACATGCAAACTCCCAAATCTAACGACCGGTGAACCAATTACCCCACTAATTCACTTCTCCAAATCCAACAATTCGCTTAAGCTTTCCCTTTACTGAGGAACAAAGGAAGGCGCGACGTGGACGAAAAAACAGCTGGAGATTAGAAGAAAGAAAAGCCCTAAGATTGAAGAGAAGAGGTGGAGAGAAAGAAGGGAAGAAGAACAGAAATGCGAAAGGCGAAACTCACCGATCAAACTCCCGGATTGGGTTGGGTTTAGGTCATGATCGGAAGAAGTATGGGATGGAAGTGAAGCAAAATCGATCGGCGGAAAAGCTTTTCTCCGTTGAAGAAGAAGAAATATAGATACATACGTATACAGTATCTCCGGTTTGATGATAACGAAGAAGAAGAAGGTGAGGAGGAATTGGGGGTTATAACCGCGAAACTTTAAAAAATAAAAATTGCAAAATTTAAGGGCTTTTGCTTTTGTATTAGATTTAGATTTAGAGCTTAGGACTTGGGACTTGGGAGCAGTGGCTTGTAGTAGTAGCCTGACTGTGTCTGTACATGACGTGAGTTTGTTTCTCTCTTCTCTTTCTTTTTGAATTTTTAAATGGCAAGTACTTTGATTTAGGTACCTAGCTGTTGGCCGTTGGAATAAAGAGCGTTGAATCTGGACCGTTCACTTTGAAAGCAAGGGAGTTAGTTTATTCCAATTCAATGAAGCCAAGTTTACCGCCCCGACTAAACACTTTAGAGATCAGATAATATTTTTCCTTATTTTTTTTTATTTATATTTCATTTCTTAAATGCTGTATATCATACATTTACTTTTATTATATTATTTGCAAATCAAACTTTAGCTACGAGGTTTATTAATGGGTTAGATAAACTTAGCTCTTATAGTATTTTACTCTTTTAACCTCCACATTTTTAAACTATGTTTGATATTTCGTTAAATTATCATTTTCTCCCTCTTGTTAGCTGCTGTTAGGTTATAATTATTCTAAAATTTAAAAATTATTTTTAAAATAAAATATTTTTAAATTTTATAATTATTTAATAAGTATATTCATGTTTTGAAATATTTTTAATCCAAAATTTTCAAAATAAATTATTTACTAATAAATATATTAAAATAAAATTATTTACTTAATTAATTGATAAGTTTTATTTAATATTTAATTATTATCAATAAAAAATGTAACATATTGACATTAATAATTAAATAAAATAAAATAGAAACTAATGGTCCTTAAAAACTACAAGAAAAAACATAAAATGAACTTTCAATTAACCTTAAATTAAAACTTAGGCTCAAGAAATAGGTTAATTATGTGAACAAAGAATAAACATATAGACATATATGTGTACATCTTATTATTGTTGTTATTATTAGGCTACCTCACTTGTAATAGCTCTCACCCAATGCAAATACTTTTTCTAATTGCCCCTTTTGTTAATTTGTTATATGAAAATAATGAATTATTGCATTTTAAAAATATATTCAATGTACTAGTAACAATTAAGTATAATAATTAATGAACTTGTTCTAAAGGACATGTCATTACAAAAGAAAAATGGGAAAAGATACATGGTTATTATGATTGAAGTAGTTAAAACTTTAAGTGCAACTCCTATTAACCAACCCTTTGAAATAATTGATAATTGAAGCCCAAACAGTTGGTTGATAGTTGGTTGATCATCACAATGACTTACTACACTTCAAAAACCTTATAACATGTAGCCAAACCTTGTCCAAGTCACCTAGTTACTAGCAATCCTCTACAAGAATAATAAGACTTTTGTTCAACTAAGGAAGGTTCCAATTGATGTTTTGATGATAACAAAACATAATTACTACTAATATGTTTATTATTTTGATTAAAAGCAATATTAGAACAAAAATGAAGTCTTAACTCAAGAAGACAGTGTATAAAGTTGATAAAGAGAAGTTGAAGTTTGTAATCGTTAAAATGAAGTTTGAAGCAAGAACAAAAGGAGATCAAGACTTAGCAAGGTCATTTTACATATTGTATTGTTATTTGTAAGCTCAGTTTGTTAATTTGATGATCCAAAAGGCTCACTATGTATAATCATTTCATATTACTTCATTGCATGAATCTTTACATTCATTAAGAGGCATTGAAGCTTTTGATTGTAATACAAAAGCTTCTTGTTCTTTCAAATAATCTTTAGGGAACATTTTGGGAAGTGTTTTAATCATATTTGGGTTTTAAAAATTGGTTTTGAGCATTTAAAGTTGTTAAAATCATATTTTTGGGGTAACTAGTTGACTTATATAGATTAATGGTCAACCAATATAGGTTAAAGTTATTAAATTTGATGTACCAAGAGTTTGTAGCAACATTGTTTAATATATTGGTCAACCAATATATGTACTAGTCGACTAGTGTTCCAATAGTTAGTAAATTTGGTATTGTAAATGCATGTTAGTCGACCAATACACTATATATAGTCATTATAACGGCTATTTCTTAGCTCCAATAGTTATTTTGTGTCTCAAAACACTATAAATAGGTGTTTTCTCTTTAGTTTTAGCATTAAGAAGGTTTTGGGCATTGTATACACATATTTTAAAGAGTTTTTTAATTATTTGAGCATCCTAATATCACATTTGTGTAAGTGAGCCATTTTAGAGTTATTAAGTGAATAAGTGAGTTATTTTTTAGTTGTAATACTTTGTTGGGGGGTATTGAATACTGTACTTAGTGGTGATCCAAGTGGTATTAAGATTCCTCTTTACCTTAAAAGAATAATATAATTAGGGTTCCTCTTTAGAGAAAAAGATTGTACAAAGATTATTATTCACCTTGAAAAAAGAATTATAGTTGAATTCTAAAAAGAGGCCTAGGAGTGGATGAAGGGAAGGGTTGTTTGTCAGACTACTATAAATTAGTTTGCACTCTCTCTTCCTTACCCTCTTTAAGTTATTGCTTAATTATTTGATTAATTTATATTAAGTAATTTTCTCATCCTAGTTTATATTGAATGTTATTAATTGAGTATATTGTATAGAAAATTTGTTGAATTTTGTAAACACCCATTAAGGACTAATAAGTGGTATCATAGTAGGTCTATTAGTAAAGATCAATAATGGCATATATAGGAGCTTTATTATCATCATTCAACTAAGAGGGACAAAGAAATAGCATACCACCTTTCTTTAATGAAAATGATTATCTTCATTAAAAAACTAGAATAAGATTATCTTTAATAATCGAAAGTGTAGACTTGTGGGAAATAGTTTCTAATAGTCCCTTTATTCCAACGAAAGTTGTAGAAAATAAAACGATACCTAAATTAAAAGAAGAATGGGAACCTCAAGATAAGAGATTAGTTTCCTTGAATAGTAGGATCATACACATCCTATTTTATGCTTTAAGAATAAATAAATTTAATAGGGTCTTGATAAATGCATAATTGATCATATTTATACCCCATATTTGATGTATTTTTGCTTAATATTTTTACATTTATTGTATATTTGATACTTAATTTGCTCTAAATGTGTTTATAGGTTATAGTTGCCTTCATGGACTTAAAAGAGAAGAATTTAGATGAAAACATGGCATACACAACATGCATCAGCCGTTGTACTTCTTTTATTAGACCGTACAGATTTGCAAATTCCAGAGATTTTGGGTTATGCACGGTTTGATGCATGACCTAGCATTAACCCTTGCATCTTTCATATTTTACTATAAAAAACGTGTTTTGAGGCAAAATAGAGGGAAAAGACATTAAGAGGCGATTAGAGAGGCTGAGATCATTTAGAAGGGGCAATTTTGAGTTAAAGAAGTGAAAAATACAAAGAAATCATTAGAAGATCCATCAAAATATAGATCAAACCTCTACCTTACAAGAATAATAGATAGGAGAAAAGTAGGGAGATTTATAATTATGAATCCATTGTTTTCAATTCATTTTTCTTTTTGTTTATTTTTGATTTCGTGTTCTATCATGTGTAACTAAATTCTTTTAGTGCCTAGGTTAGATGAACCTTAGTTTGTACAATAATATGATTTGATTCTTTTATTAATGCAATTTTTGGATGGATATATTGTGATTCAATTATGTATTTAATATATGTTCTAATAGATTTGGAGTATTATTATATAATCTAAGTTCTTAACATAGAGATTGAGAAATCATGTGTGTGAATAGATCTACTGTAATTGGAAGGAGTTGATCGCAACCCTAGAGGATGACATCAATCCTCTAGATTAGGGTCAAACCTAATAACGGGGTTCACAACTCTGTAAAGCAATCCTATAAACTTTATCCTAAGTAATTCGATTGATAACCTTAGGATTAGTTGTTATTAGACTTGATAGATGAATAATTGATCACATTTTTACCTCATATTTGTTATATTTTCGCTTGATAAATTATACTTTTAGTGTATTTTTGGTATTTAATGCCTTCCAAGTGTGTTTACAGAGTATAATTGCCTTTATGAACTTAAAGAAGAACTCGGATGAAAACATGGCAGAAAACGAAGATTTGACGCACATAAATGATGCACGGCCATGCATCTGCCCTTACACTTCTCCCAGGCCATGTAGTCTTGTGATATCTAAAGAATTTGGTTCTATATCGTGCATCTTCCCAAAACCCTACATTTTAACATAAAAGACGTGTTTGAAGGCAATTAGAGGACGAAGTCAAGGAGGAGACTCTAAGAGGCGATTCTAAACGTGGAGATTATTCTCAAGGGGCGATTTTGGTCCAAAGAAAGGGAAAACATGAGGAATTCATCAAAAGATCCATCAAAATGCAAGATCAAACCTCTACATCGCAAGAATAATTGACAGATGACAATTAGAGAGATTTTGAATTATAAACCCATTGTTTTCAATTCATTTTTCTTTCAATGTATATTTGATTTTGTGTTCGATAATATGTAACTAAACATCTTGTTAATATTTAGGTTAGATGAACACTAAGTTAATGCTGTGATATGATTTGATTCTTTTATTAATGCAATTGGTTTGATTGTTATATTGTGATCCGATTACGTGTTTTATATATGTTCTAATAAACCTAGAAATATTATATCATAATATGTTTTCATAAATAGAGATTAAGAAATCCTAGGTTTGAATATATTTGTTGTAATTGGAAGGAGTTGATCGCAACCATAGAGATAGGATGATATAAATCTTTTGGACTAAGGTCAAACCTGATAAAGGGATTCAAAAATCAATAAAGCAATCCTATAAACTTTAACCTAAGTAATTTGGTTGAAAACCTTAGGATTAATTATCAATAGACTTAAAGTCAGCTATTAGCATACCATAGGAATCTCCACGGTCCAATAAATCAATAAAACAATTGAGTAATAAAAGACCAATTCGTTCAATATCGTTGCCTATTTTATTTTACTTGCTTTAGTTTTATTTCCTTTTATTAAAATCGTAAAATTAATTCGTAAGCTAGATAATAGGAAAAGGGTAATTACTGGTAATCACTGTCTTCATGGGATCGACCTGTACTTGTCAGTACTAGCTACATCTACATCGTGCACATGTTGTTATTACAATATTGACTACTCAAAAAGAGTCAATCAAGTTTATGGCTATGCAATAGACCGTGCATCGACCAAAAACCTAGAATTTAACATAAAATGACATGAACGAAGGCAATCGGGGAGCAAACTTTAGGAGGCGATTCTAGACATGGAGGTCATTCTTAAGGGGCAATTTTGATCCAGAGAAATGGAAAACACGAGACATTCATTGAAAGATCCATCAGAATACAAGATCAATCGTCTACATTGCAAGAATATTCGATAGAAGACAATCATGGAGATTTATAATTATGAACCCATTGTTTTCAATTCATTTTGCTCTTAATGTATGTTTGATTTCGTGTTTAATAATGTGTAACAAAACATCTTGATATTATTTAGGTTAGATGAATCCTATGTTAATACTTTGATATGATTTGATGCTTTTATTAATGCAATTGGTTTGGTTATTATATTGTGATCTGATTACGTGTTTTTATCTATGTTTTAATATAACCGGGAATATTAGATCATAATTTCATTTCATACATAGAGATTGAGAAATGATATTGATGAATAGATCTACCATAATTGGAAGGAGTTGATTGCAACCCTAGAAATAGAATGACATAAATTTTTCGGATTAGGGTCAAACTTAATAGAGGGATTCACAAATCAATAAAGCAATCATATAAACTTAAACCTGATTAATTCGATTGAAAACCTTAGGATTAATTTTCAGTAGACTTAAGGTCAGCTATTAGAATAACATAGGAATCTCTACGGCATAATAAATCAAGAAAATAATTAAGTAATAAAGATCAATCAGTTAAAGGTTTAGGGGGATCCGAAACCTAAATATTAATTATTGATGTTGGTAATTTTCTAAGTGAATTCTTAATTCTCTATTCAATATCATTGCCTATTTTATTTTACTTGCTTTAGTTTTTAATTTATTTATTAAATCCAAAATCAATTTGTAGGCTAGATAATAAGAAAAAGGTAATTATTAATAATCGTTGTTTTGTGGGATCGACTTGTACTTGCCAGTACTAGCTATAGTTATGCCGTACACTTGTAGTTATTATAATATTGACTAACTCACAAAAAGTCAATCAAGACTCAAGAGTGAGCTATTAGCATACCATAAGAATCTTTACGGTTCAATAAATTAATAAAAAGTTGCATAATAAAAGATCAATCAATTAAGGGTATTTAGGTAGATTCGAAAACTAAACACTAATTCTTGATATCAGTAATTTAAGTGATTTCTTAATTCTCTGTTTAATCTTATTGCCTAATTTATTTTATTTTCTTAAGTTTTATTTTCTTCACTTGAAAATCACAATCAAATTCGTAGGCTAGGTAAAAGGATAATGATAACTACTAATATTCATCGTCTTCGTGGGATGGATATGTACTTACCGGTACTAGTTATAGCTACATCGTGCACTTGTGATTATTTCAATATTAACATTTAAAAAAAATGTGACCAAGTTTTTGGCGTCATTACCAAAGACTTTGATATTAGGAACACTTGAATACTATTACCCTAGTCATTATTATTTTATTTTATTTTATTTTTATTTCATTTTATTATATTTCTATCTTATTCTTTCAATTGTTTTTTGAACTTCTCTACATTTACAATGTGTAGATTGTTTATTTTAAGAATTGAGATTTAACATCATAACCATAACTCATAATGGATGGATGGAGTGGATAGTACTATTATGGGAGCCGGAATAAGTCTTCGCTATATAGAACATCACCGTATTGGAAAGAGCCATTTCATCACATGTTTTCGAAAGCTCAATCAATGTTCATGCTGTGTTGCGACATTTATGGGAGTAATTCTTACAATCATGAATTTCAAGCACCGATGTATATATGGGAGCAACAAAAAATGTACAAGCAATGCCCGTCATACAAGAATACATATAATTCAGAGTGGAGGAAACCTTACATATATGGATATAATGATTATGCTCCAACTGAATATGTACAATAAGAGCAGTGATGCGAAAGTATTACTAACAAACTAACGGTTGCCGAGAGAGTAGCTAGTCAACGTGAATTTGGTGAGAGACTTTCTTCACCTCCATATGATAAGCATAATACTTCATATTATCTAAGCTCCTAAATGTCTCAGAGTGAAGAAGGGACAACAATTGATTTCATGAATGATGATACATTTCAAGAAGGCGAGGAGGTAACTACTGCTCTGAAAGATATGATGGTTGAGTTATTCAAGAATCAAACATGAGGCATTAGGAAATAGAGGCTCGTATACAGAATATGGTGCATTACGTTATATAAACCCATTGTTTTCGATTCGTATTTTATTTAAATATGTTTAATTTTGTATTCAATCATGTGTAACTAAACATCCAGTTAGTATTTATGTTAAATGAACCTTATGTTAATACTTTGATATGATTTGATTCTTTTATTAATGTAGTTGGCTGTTTGATATATCGTGATCTGATTACGCGCTTTATTATATTTTTATAACTCGATAATATTATATCATAATCTGATTTTAAACGTAGGGATTGAGAAATCCTAGTGTGAATAGATTTATCGTAATTAGAAAGAGTTTATTTCAACCCTAGAGATAGGATGACATAATCTTTCAGATAGGTTCAAACCTAATAGAGGGACTCATAAATCGGTAATGCAATCCTATAAGATTTAACCTAAGTAATTTGGTTAGAGACCTTAGGATTAGTTGTAACATCCCGCCCTCCTAATAAGGGTTAGACTCAGAAAATATGGTGCATATGAGCTAAAAAGGTTTGGTTTAACTGAACCAATAAGAAATGGATTGTAATCCTTGTGATTGGGAAGATTGGGAGTGTGTTTGATGATTAAATGAGGGTTGGAAACTTGGAAAATCTTTGGAGAATGTAGGTTTAACATGTGTCCGTTGAACGGACACGAATGTCCGTTTAACGGACAGGCTCGGGTGACAGAACACCCTAGAAGAAAGGTGTGTCCGCTGAACGGACACGTGGGTCCGTTTAACGGATAGATTCGGGAGAAAATGACACAGTTGGTGATTCATGTCCGTCGAACGGACATGGGGGTCCGTTTAACGGACAGATTCGGGAAAGATTGGCACCTTGGTGATTGTATGTCCGTCAAACGGACATGGAGGTCCGTTTAACGGACACTCTCGGATGAATTGGGATTGCTTTATTAGTTTGTGTCCGTTTAACGGACAGCCTCGGGGCAATTTGGTAAATCACATTTTTGCCCATTTTAAATGTAGTACATGGGATTGAAGTGAAATTAGGATGCAAAAGCATCAAAGTTGGGTACATATGTATGAATTGGGTTATTGCACACACTAAAATCTTTGATCATGCACTCAATTGGCATTTTCCAGGTATAATTGGTAATAAATGGGATTATTGTGAGAAGTGTGAATTGTGATTATGGGAAATTGATTTGAAAAGTGAATTTGGTAATTTTACATTTTCAGAGAATTTTAGGAAATTTTCCTGAAATTTTTCGGAGAAAAATTTGGACTAGGAAAAATGCCAAGTGGCATACCGATTGATAATTGGCAGTTGAATTTATTGTTAAATGGTCTTGGAATTTTGTGGTACAAGGAATTAGGGATGTTGGACAAGTGTTATCTATTTGGAATTTGGACTTAAAAGAAATTAGATTAAGAAATATTTTAAGAGTAAGGTTGAAAGCTTGACATGTGGCAAAATGGGTGGCAAATTCTTAGCCATTCATTGAAATACTCTAGGTTTTTATTGATGGAAGCTTTCTTCCCTCTCTCTCACGACACTTACTTGTCAAGGGCCATTGGAGTTGTACTTTGAGTGGTTTTCTCTCCCAATTTCGTGACTTCCTTCCCTTTCTTCATCTCCTCCATGACTTGGTAGTATATTTGGTTAAACCTTGCTCCACCTTCTACCTTTTACCTCCATCTTGTTGATACCTCAAGTTGACCTAAAGAAAAGCTTAGCTTGGCATCTCTTAAGATGAAGAACATGGGAGGCATGGGAAGGGTTTAGTGAAATCTTGAAGAAGTCAAAGCTTTATCAAGTAAGTATTGTGTTACATATTCTAAATATGGCTAAGTGATCATGGAAATTGGATGATTGAACCTTGTTGTGAAATGGATTATGTATGTGTCTTGAGTAATGCTAATAGATGTTCATGTTTGTAAATACTTGTGAATGATATATTGAATTAAATGGAGTAGTGAATGATGGGAGAAGGAAAGGAGGTGATGATCTAGACTTAAGATAGATTGGATGAGTTAAATGGGAAGAATGAACATGTGAAAAATCTGGAAATTTCAATGGTTGATCCTTGAAGTGTGCTTTCTTTGGATAGGCATACTTGGTTGTATAATTGTCTAAATGAGGTGAGACTTGGCTTGAATGAAACTAGAGACAATTGGCTATAAATCTTATGAAGATATTGATTGTGGATGTGGTCTTGAAAGGTCCCAAATGTTAGCATGAAATTAGGCAATTGGGTATTGACATTGTTGAGAGTTAATGTGTATGATGGTGTTTCATTTCAAGTATGTATGATTAATAATGGGATATCAATTGGCTATGGATGAGGTTAAATTAAAAAGAAAGTTAGAATATGGGTAATTGATGAGCATTGAACTAGAAATGATTGGTTAAGCATGAGGAATTGTGCATTGTAAGTGAAGAGTTGAAATCTGGAAATTTATGAAAACTCAAATGAACATGTTTTAGTGCAAGGGGCATAACTCTTTGTGTAGAACTCGGAATGAGATGATCTTTATATGGATTTGATAGTAGACTTCGAGATCTACAATTTCTATTTCAGGAAAAATTTCGAAATTCGGACGTTTTGAAGGTCGAATTTTCAAAGTGGTATAAGTGACCCGAATGTGTCCGTTTAACGGAC
>JANZLH020000395.1:1170241-1194403 GCA_026770325.2 Erythroxylum fimbriatum
TCCATACTTAATGTAAATTCTAAACCTTAGCATAATTAATCTCCAATTCACTAATCTTACAAGATCACAAAATTAAATTATGCATCAAAATAAATAAAACAGGTTTGGGGTCCAACAACGAGGGTAGTATTCAATCATCTGTACAGTTGTCCTATTAGACAACCTATTGAGGATGAGACCTGGTTTCTAGCTCATGAAATTGATTATCCAAGTGATAATGAAAAACGAACAGGGCATGGAAGTGTACCAGACCCACAGGGAATAGGTACAACAAAAGAAGATGATGATCATTCTTTTGGCGAGGAAGATTCATACTTCTCTAGTGAACGGTACTTTCAAGGAAAGAGTGTTGAACCAATTACAGCTTCAGATGATCCAATAGGTATTAAAAAGAATTATTGAGGGTATATTAGGTAGTAATTTATTAGTTTACGTTCCTTTCTAAACCTTTCGAATCGGAGGTTTCTTATTTTCACTGTTTAGGATGGAATAAAATATAACATGAAATCCTCCACTTCCATCTTATTCCATTATGAAACCCTCAAACAAACGATGGAAGTGTGTTACGTTTCATCCCTAACCCCTCAACCAAACAGGGCCTAAATTGCTTAGCTCCCAGCTTTTCTGTTTCAGCTAATAGATCAAGTATATATTTTCTTTGGGAGAGGAAAATGCCTTTTTTGCTTCTCGTTACTCCTACTCCCAGAAAATATTTCAAAGATCCCAGATCTTTTGTGTGAAACTGATTGTGAAGAAATGCCTATAGAGTCACCTTCTGTAATGATGATATCATCCACTTACGCAACAAGGAGAATAATCCCAAGTTTAGATTGTTTATAGAAGACCGAGCGATCAGATTTGCTCTTAGTTAATCCAATCATTTCTATGAATTTGACTAAATTTTCCAAACCAGGCATGTGTACTTTGTTTCAAACCATACAACGACTTATGAAGACGACATACTTTGCCATACTTCCTTTCAACAACAAACTCGGGTGGTTGCTCCATATATACTTCCTCTTGGAGGTCACCATGTAAGAAGACATTTTTAATATCTAACTAGTGAGGTCTAATTAAATGTAGCTGCTATAGAAATGAATAGACGGATAGATGTTAGTTTAGCAATTGATGAGAAAGTATCAGAATAATCGACATCGTAGGTTTGAGTATAGCCTTTAGCAACAAATAGTGCTTTAAGATAAGTTGTGGAGACCACATTAGGCCAAAGCGATTTGGGGACACTCGTCTTTGGCAGTTTCAAGTAAATGACGATTTTTTTTCTTTTAGGCACACCATTTTGAGATGGTGTGTTGACACATGAAGATTGATGAAGAATACCATTTTGAAGCATGTAGTGTGTAAACGAGGTTGAAGAGTATTATTTGGTGTTGTCACTTTTTAGAGTATGGATAAAAAGATTAACCTGTGTTTTGATATCAGCACAGAAGGTAGTAAAATGGGAGAATACTTTAGAACAATTTTTCATTAAATAAATCCAAGTCATATAAGAAAAATCGTTAACAAATTTAACAACTTATTGAAAACCAGTTTTGGACATCACGGGACAAGGACCTGAACATTAGAGCGTACTAATTCAATAGGAAAACTAGATCATTTATTAACCTGTGGAAGGGAAGACACATGATGGTGTTTTGAAAATTGACAAGACTCACACTCTAAGCTAGAAACATTTCGAAATTGAGGACATATCTTCTTTAATAAAGATTCCTGATTGACAACGGGTTTCCAAGGGTGTTAAGACATTGGAACAGGCAATAGGTTGAGACACCTGGTTATCCAAAATGTAAAGACCTCCCAATGCTCGTCCTTTACCAATAGTCTTCTTCGTCATAAGATCCTGAAAAAGACAATGATAAAAAAAGAATGAGATATAACTGTTTAAGTCATGAGTGAGTTTACTCCCAGATAGCAAATTAAATGAGAATCCACGTAGGTGTAAGACAAAGGATAGTGACAATAATGGCGTAGGGTTAATATTGCCAGAACCAATAATAGAGGAATGAGATCCATTTGTTAAGGCAACATGGGAAGGAGATGAGTGTTTTTGGAAAGTAGAAAAGAGATAGGAATTACCTATCATATGATCCGAGGCACCAGACTCGATGACCCATTGGGAGGAAGAGAAAAGAAGACATGCAATTGTGTTACTTGAATCAGCATTAACAGAGATAGAGTTAGATGAATCTTTCAATGCTTTTTGGTACTAGGTGAATTTGGCAAATTCATCTGTAGAAACTGTAATGGTTTTCTTAGCGGATGAGCTGGATGGCATAGCAGTTGCTGCATGAGCGGCGTGGGTTTTTTTAATTTTTATTTTGTAGTTTTCTGTAGGTACATTTGGTGTGGTTTATGTCAATATCGATAAATGATTCCTCTTATATCTTGATTCCAATGTCCTGTTCCTCTTTTGTTAGTATTCTTCTGGGATGATTTTCCATAACTAGTATTCTGACTCGTAAGAGTGCTAAAGGTCTGAGTAGTGGGATCAACCAAGGTGCTATTGTCTGTATGAAGTGTCCGAGTAAAGAACACATGCAGGGAGGAGATTTCAGTGCCGAAAAGAATTTGAGACTTAGCAATCTCAAACTGTAAGTTAAGTCTGGCTAAGAAACTCATGATGACTATCTGTTTTCATTGAGTTTGTTGGACTTTAATATTAGAGTTAGATCGTCACAAAACATTTAATTCTTCATAGATCTTTCTGAAGTTTATAAAATAAGCTTCAAGGGATTGGTCATGTTGTTCAGCTTGAAAAAATCCTTTACAGACCTCATAAATTTGAGAAATATTTCCTTTTCGAGAAAACAGAAATTCCAAATAATCCATCAACTCTTTGACATACTCACAGTGATTAACGAGACTATTGACTTCATTTTCAATAGAATTTCGAATCTGTAAGAACAAATGAGCATCATCGCGCGGCCACTCCCTACGTGTATGGTTCATTAAAGGATCATCGATAAGGTGATGATCTTTAGAAATACTCTGTAAATAAATTCAAATTGACTTAGCCCAATCAAAATAGTTAAAGCCAGTTAACTTGTGTTCTGTGATTTTTGATATCATAAGAATGACATCTGTGACAATGAGACTTTTGTTATCGTTGGCCATAATAATAATGATCAAAACCAATATGAGGGAGTCAGATGCTAAAGAGGGAGTCAGATGCTAAAGAAAATGCTCCAAAACAAAGCAAATCTTAGGAAAACTAAGCAATAGACCCAACACAAAGTTCCAAGAGAGATGCTGTGACAAGCCCAGGTGAAATTCCTGTTGAAAACACCAAGGAACAAAAGGAGCAGCAGCAAAATGGTGGCGGAAGCATGGAGGTAGACCGTCAGAAACATTGGTTGGCAGGAGTTGATGTCGGAGGTGGTGACCGGAGGCAACAGCGCTGTGGGATGCACCTGGATGCGCTGACAAGTGGGACTAGCCAAGAGTGGTGACCGGCGCATGTGACTCATGCGCAACTCTTTCGGTGGCCAGATTTCTGGGGTTGGCTTGCCCGAAAAGGGCGCCTTTGCTGGTGCTGGCAGTGAGAATAACAGGTCACTGAAAAAATGATGTTCTGCTCCCTGGGCAGAACTAAGACAGATGTCTGCTCAATTTGGGCAGAAAACTAAACACTCAAAAACCTAAACCAGGCTCTAATACCATGTTAAGGTAGAAAGAGGTTTGTATTTCTTGAAATTTTCACTATACAGTACTAAGGCTATGTATACATATTTACAAGATTAATTTAGGGAATGTAATCCATATGATCAAGGGATTCTATCCCTATAAAAAAACTAGAATCAATGACATTAATGCTCAATATGTAACAGTTACGATGGTCCATTCAGCATCTTTATCATTTCATTCATCTGTGTCGAATTCATGGGATTAAGTCTTCTGATATACACAATGCAATGCATTACTTTTTCATCATAACAGATTTTTGACTCTATTTTTGTGATTGCAGACTTCAAGTAAAAATGGAAGGGCCTCATGTGAACAAGTTGACTCAAATCGTTGGCTGCAAGTATGTATTATTTGACATGAATGAAACATTTTAATGTATTTATGTTTCATTGTCCTTCAGTGTCAGTGTATCATCCTTTTATAGGAAGATATTGCAGAATGAAACAAAATTATAGTGGCTTTAAACCATTATGTCACATTTAATCGTTTAGAATAAAAATGTAAAAGGGGGAGGCTAAGAATAAAGTGTACTTCCATCCAAAGGATCCATTCTTATCTTGAGAAGGTTCATGATGAGTATGACAAATAGAAAATTGATTAGGAGCAGTTCTTAACCATTGAACACAGCTGCTACACCTATCTGGAACTTATTTGGCTTGATATGAAAGTCGCATTTTATATTGTTAATAATGTTTGGCTTTCTTGCTAATGGTTGTTATTTATGTAGCGCTATGTTGAGGCCCAGTGTTGTATTGCATCAAATGACTATAAAGGTGATTTAACCGTAATATGAGTTGTAAATTCAACTTCCATTCATAGTCGTAGGCATAATACTTGTTATGTACTCTTTATGGTGGCGGTATTCCAATAGTTTTCTCTCTGTGACATGCATTCTGTTTCCATATGCCATAGTGATAATTAAATGCTTTGTGTTTCTGTCTCTCTGTCTCTCTCTCTCTCATGCTGTCAGGTGGATTGGAACTCTTTGGAGAACTCTTACAACGATTTCCAAATAATCTACATATACTACTTGAAATGGCAAAGGTTAGGTAATGGTTTCATATTAATCAAAGCTAATTAGTATTTCTGCCATTTTTTTTTCCTGACTTAGTGTCTGCCCTATCTGAAGGTTGAAGCCATTATTGGGAAGAATGATGAAGCTATAATGAATTTTGAAAAGGTAGTAGAAGTTCTGTTGCTTACTTAATATATCTTTGACAAACTGCATGCCAAGCATATGATGTTATTGTTTTGCAGGCTCGATCACTTGATCCATATATCGTAACTTATATGGATGAGTATGCAATGCTTTTAAAGACAAAGTCTGATTACTCAAAACTCAACAAGTTAGTGCACGATTTACTGAATATTGACCCTACTAGGCCCGAAGTTTTCGTGGCCTTGTCAGTCTTGTGGGAAAGGAAAGATGAGAGAGGAGCACTTTCCTACGCTGAGAAGGTTAGTTAATGCCTGGATTGGCATGGGTCTCCTTATTTTCAACTTGTATAATCTCTTAGTTCTACTTTCTTTGTCACCAGAGCATTCGAATTAATGAGAGGCACATTCCAGGCTACATAATGAAGGTAGGCAAATAATTCATGCTTGATTGACAGAGTATTTGAACAGATTATTATGTAGAATGATTCCAGTTTAGTATGTGTATGCTTCATAAATGCTTGAACAGAAACAAACTCTAGAAACTCTCATTCATTCAGGGTAATCTACTGTTGGCAATGAAGCGGCCAGAAGCAGCTGTAGTTGCTTTCAGGGCAGCTCAAGAGTTGAGATCTGATCTTCGTTCATATCAAGGTGCTGTGTATAAAGTTAAAATGATATGATAAAGGTTTCAAAATGCAGTAGGATAACATGCGTCTCTACATAGAATTGTATGAATTTTAATGAAACAGCAATGAGAAAGTAAGCCTCAAGTAATTGATCTCCATGGCAATCTTAGGTTTGGTTCATTCTTATTTGCAATTCTCTAAAATCAAGGAGGCTCTACATGCTGCCAGGGAGGCTATGAAGGCCATGCCTCAGTCTGCAAAAGCTCTGAAATTAGTTGGAGATGTGCATGCTAGTAACTCTAGTGGCAGAGAGAAGGTTAAAACTGTAACAAATCAACTTAACAATTTTCCTTTCAATGTTTTACTGTTGTGAGGACAATGTTGTGTCAGTTTTGGGAGATCATCTTATGAAGTGTTTGATCTAACCTTGACAGGCCAAAAAATTCTATGAATCTGCACTGCGGCTCGAACCTGGCTACCTTGGTGCTGCATTAGCTTTGGCGGAGCTCCACGTAATAGAGGGTCGCAACGGGGATGCAGTATCTTTGCTTGAACGGTATCTTAAGGATTGGGCTGATGATTCTCTTCATGTCAAGTTGGCCCAAGTTTTTGCTGCAACCAACATGTTGCAAGAGGCTTTGTCACATTATCAGGCTGCACTAAGGTTTTAACATATTTTCTCTGTTGCTTACCTCGAGCAGTGCACCTGTACATAAATGTCTAACAGATGCTGTGATTATCGTTGTTATTGTTGCAACTTATTGTGCCACCCTGTCTATTGAGTTCCGAATTCTAACCCTAGATGTGTATTGCAGAATAAACCCATTGAATGAAGCAGCTATAAAAGGAATTGAACGCCTGGAGAAACAGATGAAGGTTAGTAGTCCCTGCTTGTGTACCTATTAGTACATCCAATATTTAGACAGGTCCTGCACTGTGAACAATTACCATCTATCGTGGAAAGTATGTAATTATTTTTCATGTGGTGTAAGTTATGGTGATGTAATTGTAAGGCAAGATTACTTTAGATGAACATCTAGGTGGGACTTGGAGAGGTAGGTATTGCCATTATGGGGACTTGGACTTTCCAAGGACTAAACTTGTATCCTCATTATAGGGGGTGGATCCAGACGCACCTGAAGAAGATGAAGAAAATGAGGTGGAGGATGCTGATGGAGACCAAGAAGAGACTGAGCTTTTGTAGAAGCCTAGGCTAACAAAAGCATTGAAAAGCAGAAATATCTTGGAGAGAATGTTATGGAAGAGAAGTGCCTGAATGACAGAAAGTAGTGAAAAGAATGACACTGCTTAGTAACTTTTTAAGGCGAATACCATCAAGGGCCCGAAAGATAATTCACTTCAAAAGTGAGGTAAAATGTACAATAAAAATGCGCTGAAATACTCCTACATAGAGAAGTATTGGGTTTGATCGGTATCTATATCAAACCAAGGTTTATTTCCTTCTTTCCCGAGAGCTAATCCTTTGCGGAAATGTAAAATTAGCACCAACAGATATTGGTCTGTAAACCAGAAAAAAGAAAGTTTTAGTTCAAATGGCTTTTCGATTTGATGAACATAAAATGTGAACTTTTGAGTTTCCTTATGGTATTGGTACTTGGATTGCTTTTCGTTATTAGCAAAAGGGTTAATTAGTTGCTACAACTTCTCCCTCACACGCATACACAGATAGCTCGTGGTCGTGGACTAATACATGATTAAGTTTCCATTGAACACCTTGTAGTACTATCATACCATATGCATTAATTAGTGTTAAGTTTATTAATATCAACGTGTGCCTGATGCGCCAAAATGCTAATTAGCTTGCCTGATTGATTATCAGACCCACAACGCTCCAACCCTTCTAAGCATTGGGATTAAGGACCTGTTAAGGTGAAGACTCATCACCTCATTAGCTCCACCCACAAGTTCACCACCGATGAACACTGCCGGCATCGACTGACACCCCAGTCTGGACAGTGCCTGCTCGATTTCCCGGCCCCGAGGCATCTCATCGAGCTCGTAGACCGCCAGGTTAACACCAAAGTCGCAGAGCAGGGTCTTGATGGTATGGCACATGCAACATGTGCTCCTGCTGAATATCACCACTGGCCTCTCTGCTACCAATTGCTTAACCCTCTCCATTGTTAACTTTCGAAAACAACAACTGGGTGTGCAATGCCAATGAAGGAGAGAAACAAGAGTTATTATAGCTAAACTATCTTGCTAGTGAAGAAGGCATTTGAGGGTTTTGGTTTGAGTGCTCGAGCTCCATGGAGTGTCGTATATTTATAGTGGATCATGATTGGCATTATCTTAGAAGAAAAACTAGGCAGAGAAAAGGTTCATTTTCGATTATGAAGCCAAGTGAGATTGTTCCCTATGATATGTGTGTCAGTTTGTAGATCACTAAGTGATAATTACGTGACGAGCAATCGATGCCTCACTCCATATACAAAAGTAACTTGTTGCACAGTAAGTATCGAATCTTGCATACGGAAACATACAATATAGACTGATTCCCATAAAAGAAAAAGAATGAATTCCAATGTACAAGAAAATAAACAATGTCCCATATGATGTACGGTTTGCATCGATCGTAATATTATCTTGAGCGGTCAAAATCATGAGGAGCTCCTTTCTAACATAAGGTGCATTTTTTGAGCGATTGGCTTTGGTGTGGATTGAGACATAAATTGATCGAATTGTAGACAGAAGTTGGGATTTATCCAATTGGGACCTTTTTTGAATGTAACAAGATTCGCCGTCCACTTCGGAAAAGGAACCAATTTGGAGAGGTTATAAACATGTTAGTAGATAAAGAAGAATGTTGGAGAAAGATTAAGCAAACATACATTGAGGGTTCATTGCATGCAAAGTTTAATCACTTCATTTGAAATTTTAGGGTGGAAACCTAAGGTTGGTTAATTACTAACTTTTCTGACTTACAAATCCATAAACTTCTTATTTTCCATCTCAATCTTTATGTTTTTGATGTGCTTTGTACTTGTTATCTTATGTAATTCTTTATTTCTTTTGGTTTTTGTTTAGCGAGTTAAGCGATGCAGTACCACATACATTGCTTTCCAATACATACATTTTATACATGGAAAGAGGACTTAGATGCTAGCTAGCTAGATAGAGGTCCCCAACATCATGCATTCTCTTTTTTCTTTTCCTATTTTTCCTTTTTTTCATGCCAACGTTCCTTTTTTGTTTTCCTCCTTTGCTTTTGGATTTTCCCATATTATCATAAATCATGAACTTAATTCCAGTTTCAAAGTTTCAATTTAGTTGATCATACAATCAATTACTACGACCATCTAAGATATATTCTCTTATCATCAAATAATGACAAAGTAGAAGGATTTCTTCAATCTACATATATACACAAACACACATATGTATATATTCTCTTATCATCAAATAATGACAAAGTAGAAGGATTTCTTCAATCTACATATATACACAAACACACATATATATACACACGGCAAGTGTAAAACCAAAAAATATTTGCCCCTTAGTTTGCATAAACTATAAACGTAGCTAAATTCTCGTAGCTGAAAACTATAGGCGATATTTTTCTCTACATGTTGCTGATAGTTTTTTTCTATGCTTTATTTTTGTAGCGAAAAACTATTAGCGACGTTTTGAGAAATCATAGCAATAGTTTTCGTAGCTAATAATTATTAGCTACGCTTTTGGAAACTTAGCCGAAAGTTTTTGCTTACGTTTATGAAAACGTAACCAAATGTTTTTAGTTGCATTTTGTAAAACATAGTCAAATTTTTAATATATATTTTAACGAAATGTTATACCATGTTAATTATAATTATTTGTGGCATTTTTAATCCATATTATTGTATATAATATTTATATTTTTGTTGTTAATTTATTGTACAAAAATATTATAAAAAAATAATTGATAATTTGAAGCATTGTATATGAAAAGTAAAATATCATTAAATTATACTAACAAAAAGAATATTCTTCATATAAAAGATTTTAATTGCGACCTTAACAATTCTTATAGACAAAATAATAAATACAAAGACCAGTTTACAAATTATAAATGTTGAAATTACAAAAAATACAACATAACTAAGACAACTAACTAGGTTTGATTCAATCCAGCATAGAAAATTCACCAGATTACGGATGACAGTGAGTTTTCAACCCGATTAACATCCGCACTACTCGACCCAAAAAAATAGATATGGAGGCAAAAAAAAATGGATTTTAAATGGATGTTAAAAAATGGATGTAGATATGGATTTGGATATAGGTCTAATGATAACCCGAACCATGGATACCCATATCCTATCCGTTTTTATTAATTCTATTTTTTTCTATTTTTCTTGAATATTTAGGAATATTGATATTTTATGAGAAGAAACAACTTTAAAGTCCCCACTTTACTTCTCAATACTCACCTTTTTCATCATATTTTATTTTCTTATAAGATATAATAATAATGCAAATGATATGGGGATGGAGTTTTGAATGTTGTGGAGTTCACGCAAAGATAATTTGAAGCTTTGGTTATTTCCGTCTTTGTTCCAGTTTTTAATTGTGAAAAATATATATTGTCTTTATACTAGACATTATGATTTTTATTATTCCAATTTTATGATTTTTTAAGAGATACAAATCAAAATCTTAACTTATTATTATTAAAGCAATTTTGATTGGGAGTGTTCGCAAAAATCTGCTATTTATATTTTCTATTTAGAAGTTATATTTTTATGTGCTATACAACCCGATGGATATCCAAAAGCCCGAACAACCCAATAGATTTGGATATGGGTAGTAAATTGTAAAAACCGATGGATATGAGTTGAGTCATAAAAAATGGATATAGATATGGGTAGAGCAATACCCGAATCGAACCCTACCCATTGCCATCACTACACCAGATAGATTCTCAAAGGTGCTAAGAAGCGCATCAGGATGCATCATTCCATGTATCATTATCTTCTTTTCCCTCAACGTAGGGAAACTCTATTATTTCTAAGACTACACTGTAGAAGTCAATAAAATGTTCATTATGCTGTCCCTCAATAATAACCCTATAATTTTGGCTTCTAAGTCGATTGTCATCATCTTTTATGTGAAATCTAACTCTATTAATAATGTAACCAATATATTTTTTCCCACACATATGAGGCCTATATGTCAAAGCATATATAATGTTGCCATCACCTTTGGCAATTTACAATTATATAAATGTATCGTTTGTAAAAACGGAAATAATTAGAAGTTAATATGACCAACAAATTGCCATAAGTTTATACTATTCCATGAATAACTTACTCAAATCCTAAACTATGATAGGAAGTTAATCTTATGTCTTCCTTCAACATTAACAATTCCTTTGCTTCTAATCTCATAATTGTGCTTTCAATTTTAAAAAGTAAATATATTTCAGAAAAGACAGGTTGAATGTTATATTTAAATAGGAAAGAATGAATAAGAAGTAATATACATAATCCATATATAAATCGACTTCCTCACAATTGTTCAAAATATACGAACGACCAATTTCAAAATTGCTTTTAATTAACTCCACACATGGTTTGATGCTAAGTGGCCTTACTTTTTGGGAGAAGACTGACAAGCTACTATCTTGATCAAAATCAAAGTTACATTCTTCTCAATTAATCTTGTCTTCACGTCATTTAAGTACATATAACAAAATATCAAGCACTCATTTGATAGCCTCTACAATAGAACCTTCAGGTCAAGCTCTATTATGTACATAACACTTAAGAGAGCCTAAAAACCTAAACAAAATATAAAAAATAACAATTGTTACTAACTAATAACTTAAGGAAAAAAAAGTAGAAGTTAATATGAATCACTTTTCAATGGGAAACATCCATTGAAATTGAACCGGTCCAAAAAGTTTTGCCTTATATGATAAGTAAATTGCCAAATACATCATAACATCAAAAAAAGATGGGGGAATACCAGTTCAAGCTTACATAGAATCAAAGCTATGTCATTTTTTTTCATTTTTTTGTAAGCTCTTCTACTTTCAATGTCTTATAACATAATTGCTTTAAAAACTCACCCAATTGTCCCAAACTTATGGACATATCGTTCAACAGACAAACACCCATGTATTCCCACAGGAAGTAATCATTGCATAAATACATTATAATCATGAATTTTCACGCTTGAAACTTTTCCCTTGTTCACATGGACACAATGAGCTATTTTAGATGCATAACAATTAGGAAACTTAACTGATTTAAGAATTGAAAATTTTTTTGCTTCTTTTTTGACATATTGTAGCATGTAGGTGGAATTATGTATGACACATCATCTCTTCTTTTCAAATGCAAATCTTTTCTTATATTCATGTCTTTAATATAACCTTAATTTGATTTTCCATCAATTCCCATCAAAGTACCAAATATTCTCATAATTTTTTCAATATACATCACATCAAGATATGCCTCAATAATAATTCCTTCCGATATGGAAAATTGAAAAATATATTTTTTATTCCAATTAAAATCAACAACACTTCGTTTTTGCTTTCTATTACTTAGGTGTTTTCCATGCATAAACTCACCCAAATGTCGTAGTTGCTCAACCACATCATCACTAGACAAGTGCAAAAGAGCTTCACTATATTCTACTTTGCTATTAAACAATTTGCTTCTTTGCCATCTATGCCCATGTTTCAAGTAAAGACGATGTCCCATATAACATATTTTACTCCTTAGCCTTATTCAATGAGTTTGATGGTTACACACATGACATGTCACATATCCTTTAGTACTCCATCTAGACAAAATTTCCATAAGTTAGAAAATCATTTATAGTCCACAAAATAGTCACGTGTATTATAAATGTTTCACCTTAAAAAACATCAAAAGTTTCTAATCCAACCTCCAAGAGATGGTTTAAGCCATCATTTAATGGTTGCATGTGTATATTGATATCCTTACTAGAAGTTGTAGGTCCTAAAATAAGTAAAGACAATAAAAAATGGCTCCTTCATATACTTCCATGGAGGTAAATTGTATGGCATAAGAATTATTTGCCACATGTTGTACAAAGTATTCATAGTACCAAATGGATTAAGTGCATCAGAGACTAAACCAAGTCGAACATTACTAAATGATGGTTAAAAGTTTTTATATATTATTTATGAATCTAATAATGGTGTTATGCCTTAAAGTGTTAGACTAGTAAATAATTCAAAGCCAACTTAGGGAAGACAAAATGATGGTTAATCAAATAATGCATGTTATACATTGTAGTTGATTTTAGTTATTTATTTATTGTAACATCCCGCTCCCATATTAAGGGTTAGAACTCCACCCTAAAATCCGGTACATGTGAGATCAATGAGAGATTAAGAAAAATGCATTTTCAGGCTCATGCATATTGTCACCATACACACATGTGAATTTGAATTTTTGCACACATTAAAATGACTGTACATGCATTCAATGAAATTTTGAGAATAATTGAATTGTAAAGTGATTATATTGAAAATTGTTATTTTTATATGTTGAAAACAGATTTGGAGAATATATTTAGTGATTTAGAATTTTGATGAAATTTAGGAAATTTCTGGAAATTTTAAGGGTATATTGGACTAGGAAAATTGCCAAATGGCAGAATAATTGATGAATAATGGTAGAAATAAATGTTAAATGGTAGTAGAAATTTTAATATATGACATTAAGATTCAATGTCAACTGTCAATGAAAATTTGGGAGAAAATTAGAGACAAATAGACTAGTAGATTAAAAAACCAAGAAGGGACCATAAGAAAGTGATGCCAGTTGCCACACCACTTGTTTTAAATCACAATATTCTTTAAGTGAAAGACCCATCTTTGGTCTTTCACTTGTTATTATCTCTTATTTTCGTTAACCTCATTTCTCCATCTTCTCCATTCTTCTTCTTCACTCACGACTCTTTCTACCCAACCTTAAAGTTGAACCTTGCTTTCTTCCTTCACTAGTCATGCTATTTTCTTCATTTCTTACTAAACACCCAACTCTACCACCCTTAAATGATGATGCACGTGAGAGAGAAGAAAGCTAGGTTAAGAGAGAGATCTTGAAGAGTTTGAACATCCTGAAGCTAGACAAGTAAGTATAAGCATCAGTCTTCTTGATTTGTTGGATGAAGCATGATTTGATGATAGTTTAGTGGTAAACGATCATGACAAAGGAGTTTAGTATATGCTAGAATGTTGGTGAAGAAATAAATAAATAAATAAATATATATATATGTATATATATATACATATTGATGTTTTGTTTCATATAAATGCTAAATAATGGGTTAAGAGTGGTTTTTATAAATGATTAATAGTGAAAATGGTGATTGAATAAGAACTAAAAGTTGATAAACGAAGAGATGTGTTTGTGACCTATTTTGTGTACATGATAAGTGATAATTTATGATTGTTAAAGGGGTGATTTTAAGATGGATTGGTTGTGAAGATAATGTTTTAATGATAATTGGAAGTTGATGAATATAGGGATGAGTATATGACCTGTTTTGTGTTAATGGATGAGTGAATTGAATTGATGAATGAATGAGCATGTTTGACATTCTATTTTTGGGTTAATGATCAAATGTAGATCATAAATGGGTTTGTAAATGTTATTGAGTTGGAATGGAGTAGAGAATGAAAAGTAGATGAAGTAGAAAGGATGATTTTTGTATATGTGTTAGGTGTAAGATGATAGATGTGAAAAATCTGGAAAATGTCTACTAAGTATGCTTCAGTTTTTTAGCCATAACTTTTTCTCTAGTTATTCAAATGAGATTATTCTTAATTTGGATTAAACTAGAGACATATGACTACATTTTTTATAAAGGTGTTGAATTCAAATTCTGTCTAGAAGAGTCTCAAAATCTAACCTGAAGTTGAAAAACTGGGTTTCCTTCTGTAAAAGTTCGCCGTTTTGGCTAGAATTCCTTTTGGGTAAAGTTCACCGCGAGAAACTTGTGAAAATTTTGCGAGAATTCCTCTTTGGAGGAGTTCGCCGCAACAAACTTTTCTCTACACTGAACATGCTTGAGTATTTTGACCATATCTTGCTCTGTAGTTATCCAAATTGAATGATTTTTTATTTGGAGTAAATTAGAGCCATAGGGACACAAATGTTATGAAGAAATCAAAATTTAATTTACTCTCTAAGAATTTCAATTTCTGGATAGAATTTGAGTACAAGGCACTGTTCTAGTATAAGAACAGTTCGAAGATGTTTGTGGTATAACTTTCAGATTTCTGAACCTAATGGCATGCTATTGGTGCCAATAGAACTTAAGAGATAGGAGAACAACTTTCTAGAAGAAAGTGCTACCAAATGTCTCCATTTTCCTTGTCAGAATGTTCATGAAAAACAGACCCAAAGGTTTGGAATTTTGGGAGATGTTATAAGAAAGAATAAGAGTTTGGATATTGTATGATCATATAATGTTAAAATAAAATTAGTGAATGAATTTTTGGTATCCAACTACCAAAGAGATGTGTATAATTGAAATGAAGAGGTTCATATGATTGTAGTTGTGATTCAAAGGAAATGAGTAATGGGTATTAAATAAAAGTGAATGAGATTTAGATACTGTGAGAGCTAATAATGCTAGAAATGAAATGATGAGTAAGTGAATTATGAATTTTGATTCTAGTGGTTTTATTGAGGTCCTAAGTACAAATTATACTTAGGTGAGTTTTGAAATATGATTGATAATGTGACAAGAATAATAGAAAGATACCCGGGATTGTCATTGAGCATGCATTGTACATATTCCATATTTGTGCATAAACGAATACTTATAATTGTGCAATTATTAATGTGTGTGCAATGTATGTATTGCATAATTTTGGATGTGTAGGATAAATGTCCGCATTTAGACGTATCCAGAATTGGAAACAAATGCTAATATGGAGCGTACTGTGAGTAGACCTAGATGGTCTTACTTTATTGATTGTTTTGTTTGTATTACGTATTGAATGATTATGAATGTGGTGTGAGTGTACTGATTCCGGACTTTGAATGTCTAAGGAGTTTGCTAAATGTGAAGATATCAAAGTGCTACTTGTATGACAATTTGATGAAATAAGTGATACATGATTTGATTGTTAAACATCTGCAAATGAAAGAAAAAATGATTCTCAACCTTAATGTTGAATGCCGGACTAAGCTCCGATGATATGTGAAAGTGAATAATTAATCATATGTGATTAATGCATTTCATTACATGAATGCATGAAAGATAAAGGCAGTTGTGACCGAAGTAGCCACCGAAAAAGAGCTTAAAGCTCAGAAACTGAAAAAGAGTCTAGAGCTCAGAAAGTGATTAAGAGCCAAAGGCTCGCTATATAAAATGAGCCCGGTATCTCCAACGGATACGAGACAATTATTAATGAGCCCGATATCTACAATAGATACGGGACAGTTATTGGCACTCGGTCACAACAAAGTAACAAAATTGAAAGTGAGTCTCATGTGTACTGCATATGCTTGATATGAATGATTATAATGATTTGAATAATTTGATTGATGTTTGTATGTGAGTTATGCTCCAATGAATGTGAATTATGTGAATATGTGTACTGTATGTGCGTGTGATTGAGTGAGCCATCGAGGATGGTCACTCACTGAGTTCGCAAAAGTCACCCAAAATTTGCAATTATTTTTCAGGCTCTGAAGAGTTACCCCGTTAGGCTAACGGAGGATAGCCACTGCATATAAGTAAGAGATAGAGGTCGAGATCAGTTCGCGTTTGCATAATTAATTTCATTAATTTTTGTATGAAAGAATGTATTCTGAAATTTTTGTATCGTATGTATTGATCAATTCTATTTTGTAATAACTTTCTAAAATGGAAAGGTCTATAAATGAAATTGATCTTAATTGCAATTATTTTAAGTGTGATTGAAGACATTTATGAATAAAAAGGGCCCGATTTGATTATTGATTTTCCGCAAAAGTGTGCATTGTTTTAAAATGAAAAGAAAAATTTTGTAATGAGATTTCACTGACTGAATGTGTTAGCATGCCACCCTCGTGGGGCACGGACCCGGATATCACTTAGGATGTCAGGTACATGTCTTACGAGAGTGAGGTGCTACATTTATGGCATTTAAAGTAACTTTGATTTATTAGAACTATGTGTAAGTTGCTTTTTCTAAGATTTGTTGTTATTTTCGACTAATGTTGTGATAAAGAGATGCCGACTTTTTTTTTTCTAGTTTTATTGCAATATAATTGGCTTATCTTGTTTTTATACATGACATCTTTGTTCAAAATGATTTGTACTATATCCAATTGGTTGAGTGGAATTTGGATCTTCATATTATAAATTAGAATTTGAATAGAAAAGATCTTTAGGATTTCTTTGTTTTCTCTTTTTGGCCCCTATATGAAATAAATTATAATTAGATGAAGTATTTTATTAGGTTTCTCACATTTTAGCACTATATTAATTATTTAACTTTATGTTGTGTCCTTAAATTTATGGTTGCATGTTATAATTGGAGGTTTATAATTTCTTGGGCCTCTTATTAATGCTACTATAAGTTTTAGTGTTTTAGTTAATGTTCATAATGAATTTGAAGTAAATTTTGTGAAGACTTAATAGGTCAAGTTGTGTTACTTCTTTTTGTTTTTGGTTATTTGGCTTGATGTTTATTAGTATAAAAGTTCATGAGGTTCTTCTTAGAAGATTGAGTTATATTTTTTTAGTGACATGATGATACTTACAACATTTTAAGAATAAACTTTTTTATATACATTATACTTATGTAATGCTTCTATTAACATTTTCACATCTTTTTACTTAATTTGGTTGTTTAAGAACCTATTATGTCATCTAAGATTATATGAATGTTCCTAAACGCTCATGGGGTTGGGATATTGTATCTTGATATAGATTGTATTGGTTTTATGTCGTAGAATTTCATTTTCTTTATAATCTTGAGTGGTTGTTAAGTGATTGAGATTCTTCACATAAAAGGAAAGGCCTTCACATTAAACACAATAGATATAATACTATTCAAATGGTTTTGATTTGTATTTGGAATTAAGTAAGATTAAATTGATAAAAAGTCAAGATCAATGATGTTAACTTTTGATATTTTTTTTATCAAATGTACCCCAAAATAATTCTACTAAATTGATCTACCGTTATAAGATAGTTATTGGTGACCAGAAAAAATTGTTGTTGACACAAGCCCCTAAGTGTCCATTTGAACTAATTCAAAACAATAAGAACTAGCAATTATACTAGAAGAGAAATGCAATACTCGTTTCTTAGACATTGGAAAACATCAAGGACAAAGTTGGGATTAAAAGCAATAAAAACATCAACAAATTGTACTAGTTTCAATATAGGAATTAAGGCAATTCCATTCTATAATTTCATAAATTGAACTTAATAATATTATTTCATTAAATAAAAGAAAGCAAGAGATGTTTTAGATTTAGTTTTGATGGCTGATGAGGGGTGATGATGAAATTAGATTGGTATGACATGTATTCAAGTGATATAAGCCTTACATTGTTCTATCCAAACCAATTATATTCCAAGTTTTTAGGTTCTATATCTAGCAAAAGTTTGATTATAATTAGAAAAATAATGAGATCCTTTTATCAATTTTCTAACAGATAACAAATTTAAATAAAGAGATGGTAATAATAAAACTCTTATTAGAATAAATATGGGTGATAGTTGCATTGTCGCATAAGTTTCTTGAGCCTTCAGATTAGAAAGCATATGGACAAACATATTTTCAATAGGTTGTGCAAAAATAAAAGTAGTCACAAGATATGAAATATAATTTTATTTGAAGTCTAATGACCCTTTGTTTGAGAAGACAAGTGAAAGCAAACCTAAAAGTTAATTGCTTAACTTTTATTTTCTTCAGTTTGTTTTTTCTCTATTTTTTTTGACACTTCAACTGTCTTAACGTATCTCTCATTTGAAATGTAGACAACTAAAACATAGCATAAGTTCATCATAAATGAAGGGCACATTGTTTGATATAGATTTAGACATTTCATCGAACATTTCACAGGCAACTTGAGGTCATCTCTAAATAATAAAAAATCACTTTATTTTTCCATTATTCATCGACATAAACATGTTCAAACACATTATTCACCAACTACAGTTCAAATAACACACAATACCCAAACCAACATTCATATATAATAACCTACACTTAACTGACGAGAGCAAAGCATGAACGATGGATGAGAGTGAAGGACAAATGAAGACCGATGATGATATAGCAGAAAACGAAGAAAAAAGAAGATGATGGATGAGGGGGTTTCGGGTAGGTTTAAAGTTAAACGAAAATGATGTCATTTGGTGTTAAACCAAACGATGTCATTTTCTTTTTAATAAAAATGTTGAAGCCGAAGCTAACGACAACGTTTAATTCAATTTTACAAATGGAATGATAATTCCGTCAGTAAATTACCAACGGACATTGCTTCTGTCTATACACCTCGATGCTTATTTTTGCTGCCAACCATTGCCACCTACTTTACTGATAGCCATCGCTCTTCCGTCGCTATATTTCATCAGTAAAATTACAGGGATAATTTCCCTTTGCCTTTACCGATGGATTTTTTGTCCTTCGCGAAATATCATTTTGTTCGACAATGTTACCGATGAAAATTCTATTTCCATCGCTAATTTACTACAGCCTTGTTTTCATTGGTAATGTTCCGTCGGTAATTTGTAATTTTCTTGTAGTGAATGAAAAATATATTATGGCTTGATTAGCAATTAATGTTGTATATGAACCTTTCCAATCTTAAAATAATATTGTTCTAAGTACAATATACCTTAACTAGGACTTATTTCTAAAGTTAATCCAAATAACCTTGAACTCAAATATTAACTCATACATATAATAATAGATATTTTTAATACTTCACAAGTATTTTATATCTTAAATACAAAATACCTTTGGTACATTAATCTATATATTTGGACTCAGAATATGAAAACAACTTATGTATCTATATCCATATAGACCTAATTATCAAAATTAGGTTGTTAAATTTTCATATCCAATAAGAGTTGTCCTTGGACAATCAAAAATGCAATAATTGAAAATATCAATTATTATTCTTTATAAGCAATATACCTTTACATACGCCCAGTAAAGAAGATAACTAAGCTATGATTAACCTTCCTAAAAACATGATAAATTTCACAATCACCTTCAACACACACTCTTTGAATTCATCATGAAAGTGAATCTTTAATTAATATCTAACTACCTTTCAACTATACGACAAATATATCAATAAAGGCATTAATTTTAATTGGATGTATTTTCATAAGATTTGAACCTTTCAAATGTTATCTTCCTCTCACTATCTATATTGAGAATAATTCTCTTATAAGTATTCATTAAAAAAATAGTTTGTTCAATGGGATTTGGAAGATTGTATCCAACATTTTGGATATCTTATAATCTTTTATTATTCTACTTAATTATAAACTTTTTAGATAATGTGTTTCAACTAAGCATCACATCCCAAAATTATTTACTTTGACTTTTTTAAAGTCTTACAATTCTATATCTTATATGAAATCATTCTAGTTGATTTTATTGGAACTAATGAAGGTAATTGCATCACACAATATCTCATATTGTGTTTTTTCCTTACAAAGAATTATACTATTATGGAATTTATTTATAGAGGTATTCGCTAGATAATCTTATTCCATATTGATAACCGAAATATTTACATCTCACCACATCAATCTCATCAAAGTATTTTCGCATTCTAAATGCCTAATTTCTACTTTAATTTAAATTATTTGAACTTTCTAAAATTTTAAATAAATATTTCATTTAATACATGTGACTATATCTCATAAAGTTATTAGTAAATTTAATGAAATACAAATATCATTCTTTTATGAATTGTTATTACATCTAACATATCACATATATAAAATTTAACAATTCAATATCATCATCATCTTTTTACCAAAGGTTAATGTGGTTATTCTCCAACTTAACAAGTTTCATAAGTTTAATATAATTCATAATTAAAACGATACATATATATCCTTTTATATAACTTTATAATTCTCATTATGTTGATATAACTAATATGACATAAAAGGATACTCTCAATTATCTTACTTTGTATTCTTGTCACTTATGTTAATTATAAGTAGGCTTAGCACTAGGCCTGAGCTTAGCATGATCAACTCTTGTTGGATGTGTTAACTTCGGGTCGGGTCGGGTCAAGGTGGGCAATTTTGCCAAGCCTAATTATAAGTCTCCCTTAATCCAACATATACAAACTATATGCATAAACTTAAATCAACTACTTTTACTCAACAATTTATTTTTAATCATGTCTTGAACATTATAATAATGTTAAATTAAAATTTAGTATCGAACACTCAAAAGTATGAATTAGAAATATATGGGATATCATATCTCGTCTTAGTAAGAAAAATTTTGCAATCATTTCTCTTCCAATGATAATAATTATCATACTATACCAAATGTCTTTAATTGTAGTCCATGTTTATGCTTCTTATAGGCTAAATTGAGTGAAACTTCATCAAGGTACTATACCTTTTAGGTCTACTTGCATTATGCTATCTCAATGTTGAAAACCATTTTACATAGTGTGCTTAAAAGTTTATGTGACAGACCTTTTACATTTTATTAATATCCGGTGTCAATAGAATAATAATTAGGAACAATTTAGGGATAAAACATAAATGCAATATATCTCATAATTATGATTTCACTATAATTTCATTTGCATTGTACATTTTTTACATGGATTATACCATATACATTTGAATATATATAAGATAATTATGTTACTAAATTATAACCAACCGAGGTTGTAAGGCAAAAACTAACAATATCTACTAACACCATTTCCACTTCCAAATACAATATGATTAGCCTAAAGGATCTTATTATTTGAACATCTTATTTTATTGTATCAACATGATCTTTGATACAATTATATGGCTTCTTAATTGATGAAGTAAAATTGGAATTAAAAGATTTTCAAATATTTAAGTACATGTTTGCAAGTTTATGAATTAAACTTTTTCTCTTGAAAGCAATAGAAAGAGCATTATAAGGACTTGAATACTACTAGAAAACTATTTTTAATAGGACTGGTAATAAGTCGTATTAAACTTGAAAAGCTTATGAATCAGGGGCTATATGAATTTATAGGCTTAGACCAAATAACTTAAGTCATACCATATGAGAGTGAAGACAACATCTATTTTATCAATTATTTCTTCAATTATTGAACAAAATGATGTAATTTTATTCAAATCATTTCGGATCAAACCCGACCCTAGGTTAATTAAACTCAAATTTAGTCTTTTGACTTTAATTAGAGTCGATTAAGTTGAGCCAATTTTGTTATCACGATCTTTAGAACTTGAAAAGACTATTAAATTAGGCCTTGTCAGAATTTTTGGGCTTGGATCAAACAATTCAAGTCATCCTTGTTCAATATGAGAGTCAAAACATCTTTTTATCAATTACTTATACAATTATTAAACAAAATGATGTAATTTCATTTGAACCTATTCAGATCAAACCCGACTCTAAGTTAAGTCAACTCGAATTTAGTCTATTGACCTTAAATTAGAGTAGAATAAGTTGAGCCAATTTTGCCATGCTAATCTTTAAGATCCTTCACTGATAAGTCATATGATAAATTAGTAAGGTATGAAGTTTAAGGAAGGTTACCACTCTCTTAATTTACTCACAAAAAATAAAAAACAAAACAAAACAAAAACATTAATTTTGTCATTCTATTTTCTAAAGTAGTGTTTAGGTATAAATTGAGTCCGATACGCACATTTGAAGTAAAATAATGGCCTATTAGGTAGACCTTTGGAACACTATTTTATTATAAAAGTTATCAAACAATGAAGATAAAACTTTGTCCATCCTTACGGATTACTTCAAAACTCAGTTGAACAACCAAAGCAGCGCAAATCGCTTTGACCATCAAACTATCGTCTAGGTCAGTCAGATAGCATTCCTCAAGGTTTGCAAAAGTTTCAAGTTCAGCCAGCAAACTGAGTCATCTGATAATTAATTTTAAAGACATGGCAAAGTCTCAATCGCAACACTTTTCAAATGCAGAAAGGAGTCCCAAGTCTTCCCATTACCAAGATAGTTGCATACAATACCATTTATTTCGATAGTTTATAATTTTGTAGTCTTCTTCTTGGACGATCTTGTGATGCTACTACACCTAATACTTTTCCAAGAAAATCAATGGCCTCTTTTAAAACCGTCCTAAAGAATATGATGCATTGACGTTTGGTAAGGAAACGGGAGTCATAGTGGAGGAGGATGGGCCACAAGAGGTCGCTTTTTATGAATGCAAACAAGTGGTTCTTTTGTTTATGTATTTTTCAAGATAAAAAGGATCTAGATAAGAAATCTTTGTGCTATCAATGCGCAAGGTGAACCAATACTTCAAAAAGAAGGCTTGTTGACTTGCCATGAGTCATGTCTTGTTTAGACTACATTGCAAGTAGGGAAGAAAAAGAACATTAGTACTGAGACGGGGGCCAGAGAGGAACATTCCCAAGTGTTTAAGCAAACAGTAGAGAGCAGCAAAACCGAAAAATAGTTCCAACAGTTTATGGCAAAGTATCTTCAGCGACTAGCATGGTATGTCTGGTTCTGCCGCCCACAACTCATCAGTAGCCTCACCTCTATTCTTGTCTGCACCAATTCAGCTTTGAATTGGCTGCTAGATTGTGTTATTCTCATTTTCCAACAAAAAATGAACATTAACAACAGTTAATCGAGTAAGATTAACAACAGTTAATCGCTCGCTTTCAGGTGAAAGGGAAAACGGAGAAGACAGTTAAAATGTCATTCAATCATCAGCATACCACACTACAACAAAGTTGAGTTTTGCCTTCTTTTTTTTTTTTTTTGTTGCTAAAAGTCAATTTTTGACGACAATTTTTAAAAACGTTGCAAAGCCTTTCCAATTTACAACGTTTTACAAAAGCGTCGCCAATTACAAGCCTTTGGCAACACATGGCTTTTTTTTTGTCGCCAAAAGGCTATCGTTTGGTGATGGCCTTGTAAATCGTCGCCAAAAGTTTAAATAACAAAATAACTATCTTATTTATAATCATAAATTGGCTAAATTTGACTTGATTATTTAGTGACTGAATATTATATTGAGAAAATTTAAATTTAATATTATTGACAATAATTAAAAGTATAAAAATAAATTTATTTAATAAAAATGTTAAATCATTTCAATAATGTACGAAACTATAAACTCAAAATTAATTTAGATTACATTAATTTATATTTTCTCTCTTTTAAATTATATGATTTGATAATTTTATGTAGTTTCATAAAATTTTCTTAACATAAAGTTTGTAATACAAGGATATATGATTCTTACAAAAAATAATAAATATTGATATATGGTAAGCAATACAAGGTTTTAATTAGAAGTTTAACAATTCTTACAAACAAAACAATAAATAGAGTTTCACGTCTATTCCTTCGAAAAGAAAAACATTATTTTTCTAAATTTCAAGTGACATGAGACTCAGTAAATAAGGTAAAGGAATTCTTTATGTCTAGATTCCCAAGAATGCCCCTTGCACGTTTGAAGTCATTAATTGA
>JANZLH020000395.1:1195478-1205905 GCA_026770325.2 Erythroxylum fimbriatum
GTAGGTTTATAATTTCTTGGGCCTCTTATTAATGCCTAGTGCTTTGGTTAATGTTCATAATGAATTAGATTAAAATTTTGTCAAAACTTGATAGGTCATGTTGTGTCACTTCTCTTTGTTTTTGGTTATTTGGCTTGTTGTTTCTTAGTATAAAAGTTCATGAGGTTCTTCTTTATTAGAAAATTGAGTTAGATTTTTATTTAATTACATGATGACTACATTTACAATATTTTAATAATATACTTTTTCTAATATGCATTATACTTATCTAATGCTTCTATTAACATTTTGGCATCTTTTTACTTAATTTGGTTGTTTAAGAACCTTTATTTGGTCTTTAACTATATGAATGTTCCTAAATGCTCATGGGGTTGGGATATTGTATCTTGATAAAGATTGTATTAGTTTTATGTCTTAGAAAATTTCATTTTCTTTATAATTTAAGTAGTTGTTAAGTCATTCGGATTCTTCACATAATAGGAAAAGGCCTTCATATTAAAGACAATAGATACAATACTATTCAAATGGTTTTGATTTGTATTTGGAATTAAGTAAGAACAAAATGATAAAAAGACAAGATCAATGTTGTTAACTTTTGATTTTTTTTAATCAAATGTACCCCAAATAATTATACTAAATTAATCTACCATTATAAGAAAGTAATTGGTGACCAGAAAAAATTAGTGTTGACATAAGACCCTAAGTGTCTATTTGAACTAATTCAAAACAATAAGAACAAGCAATTATACTAAAAGAGAAAAGCAATACTCATTTCTTAGCCATATGGAAAACATCAAGGACAAAGTAGGGATCAAAAGCAACAAAAACATCAACAAGTTGTATTTGTTTCAATTTAGGAATTAAGGCAATTCGATTCTATAATTTCATAAATTGACTTAATAATATTATTTCATTAAATCAAAGAAAACAACAGATGTTTTAGATTCAGTTTTGATGGCTGAGTGAGTGATGATGAAGTTAGATTGGTAGGATGAGTATTCAAGTGATATAAGCCTTACATTGTTCTATCTAACCCAATTATATTCCAAGTTTTTAGGTTCTACATCTAGCGAAATTTAGATTATAATCAGAAAAAGCAATGAGATCCTCTTATCAATTTGCTAACAAATAATAGATTTAAAGAAGAAGATAGTAAAAATAGAACTCATGTTAGAATAAATATGGGTTATAGTTGCATTGTTGCATAAGTTTCTTAAACCTTAAGATTAGAAAGCATATGGAAAACATATTTTCAATAGGTTGTGCAAAAATAAAAGTAGTCATAACATATGAAACATAATCATATTTGAAGTCTAGCGACCCCTTGTTTAAGAAGATAAGTGGAAGCAAACCTAAAAGTTAATTGGTGAACTTTTATTTTCTTCAGTTCATTTTTTCTTTATTTAATTTGACACTTCAACTATCTTAATGTATCTCTCATATGGAATGTAGACAACTAAAACATAGCATAAATTCATCATAAATGAGGGACAGATTGTTTGGCATACATTTAGACATTTCATCAAATATTTTGTCGGAAACTCGAATTCATCTCTAAATAACAGGAAAACTATTGTATTTTCCCATTATTCACCAACATAAACACATTCAAACACCTTATTCACCAACCACAGTTCAAATAATGCATAATACTCAAACACACAATACCTAAACCGATGTTCATAAATAAGCATGTAACAACAATTAACCTCCACTTAACTGAAGACTATGGACGATGGATGAGAGCGAAGGTTGAACGATGGATGACGAATGAAGGACAGATGAAGACCGATGGAGATATAGCAGAAATCGAAGAAGAAAGAAGACGATGAGCTGGGAGGGGGGAGGGGGCTTTGGGTAGGTTTAAGATTAAACCTAAACGACATCGTTTGGTGTTAAACCAAACGATTTCGTTTTTTTATATTAAAAACGTTGAAGCCGAAGAAACAACGACGTTTAATTCAATTTTATTGACAAAAGCAATGTTCGTCGATTGTTTGGTGATAAACCAAATGATGCCGTTTTTTTAATTAAAAATATTGAAGCCGAAGCAAACGATGATGTTTAATTCAATTTTACCAACAAAATGATAGTTTTGTTGGTAAATTACCGACAGACATTGCTTCCGTCGGTATACCCTGGTGCTGATTTTTTCTACTAACCATTCCTGCCTTTTTACCGACGTCCATCGCTCTTCCGTCTTTATATTCTGCCTACAAAATTGTGGGGTAATTTTCCTCCGCCTTTACCGACGAATATTTTGTCTATCGCAAAATACTATTTTTTCCGATAATGTTACCTACAAAAAATTAATTTCCGTTGCTAATTTACTACAGTCTTATTTCCATCAGTAATGTTCCGTCGATAATTTGTAATTTTCTTGTAGTTGGAAATTTTCAAGTTGAGGCAGTTTTTGAGAAAATTAGCAGACGATAATTGGTAAATTTGATATATGAATGGTTCTTTTGGTGAACGAAGTCCAAAGCCTTTTTCCAAGATTATTAAGATTAGGGAAAAAGTTGAAAATTTTTCTATGATTTCAATGAACTAATAATAGTGCATGTGTTAAATACTTTCAGATCATGACACATCAAGGGTAGTCTCGTGTGATTCTCTTCAAGTTTGATTCCTTCATTACGATTGGGCAAAAGTGATCATTTTTTTATGGTCACACATACGCACATATACTTGAAGAGAATAATAGTAATTGAACAATTGTCACGTTAAGTCTCACTTGGATCTAACTCCTTTATTTGGAACTGTTTCATTTTTTCAGTTGGGTATAAAATTATTCGACCACTTTAGACCTGAAGCTCTACAAAAAAGTACAGACTCTATTATTGTTTTTTTTAAAAAATAATATTAAACAGATTTTAATAATATTACAGATGTTCCCATCCTCTTTCAACAATATTAAGTCCATAAAAATTGATATGAAAATTAGAGAACTTAGCTGTTAAGTCAAACCTTGAAGGTAGGGAAGTATGTATTTATGCCTTTACCTTTTTGTTGAAATCGTATACAAATTAAGCTAAGGAAGGTCCCCCTCACACGAAAAGCCACTGCCATTGTTTTTGTGATGCCACGATCCGTCCATGAATTCTTCAATATTCTCTCTTTTTCATCATTTTGCCTTAAAAAGTTGAAATTCTTTTTAGTTGCCCCTCCCACTTGTATTCCCTGGCCTCCTCACCTGAGTATCTTATCCTTATCGAGATGCTTCATATTCATGTGTGGTGTTAAGTTAAAAGGTTTTTGACTAATTTGGACTATGCAATGTCTTATGACATATATATGTATATGCATTGCATATATGTCTATATATATGGACACCCTTCTCTAATAATGTATTTTGGATTTCCATGTTTTTGTAGAGTTTAAAAAATAGAAAAGAACTCAACTTTTTCTTGTAATATATTTGAATTTTATATAAAATAAACTGTATTTCATGTTCTATATTTAATTACCACATTGAATAAAAGAAATAACTAAGACTTAGGATTGGGATTGCTTTCCTAAAACCTACCAGGACATCACATCAATCGTATCATCATAAAGGCTCTTGCTACAGCTAGCAGCTGTTTTTGATGTGCCAATGTGCCTTCAACTACTTGCTAAACTCCTGACGTTTCTGACACATTCACTTGAATAATGTTCTCATATTGTTGCAATTGACTTCCGATCGAGAATTTGTTAGGCAAGAAGATGATATGAAATAAAGTTTTAAAGGAAGATGAGGATTTCTTTAAGATGCTATATCCTTTGTTTTGGTTGAGAAATGCAAATTAATGAAATAAGGATCGTTAAATTTGTATTTAAGAGATAATATTGCAATGTTCATTTTCAAGCACCCACTACGCCACACTTTGACAGACTGAATTTTAAGTAAGTAAATGAAATTCGAAAATATCTAATGGTGGCTTCACAATTAACAATATAATCTCTTGTACTGTTATTTCCCCCCCTTCTCTTCCATGTTCACTTATTCAGTTAACTCCGCATCCATCAACACTCTAATGCATCAACCAAAGCATTCAATATATGGTTAAAGACACGTCACATGCATCATAACTGATGAAACTATTGGCCCTGCGTATTATTTTCCTATCCAAGGTTGACAACCTCTTGTCATCATCACTCTCTCTGCAACTTTAACACTCTATTCATATATATAAATGTTAGCATTCATGCCCTGGAAAAAGGAAATGTACCGTACGTCACAAATATGTTTTATCTTCTTCTTTTTTGCTTTCGGCAGCATTTGGCTTATCCATATATTAGGGTTCCAGATTCTGTGGCATCAACTAGCTAGGTTAGACATTTCGTATCATCAAGCCCACAAGGGTCGCTTTCAAGTCAAGGGTTCAATTTTGAGGGCATCAATCCAAATATCTCAACGAACCTTCAACTTTTCATCATCTCTTGCTTTTGTTATTTTTCTAGTTTAATTCTTCAACTGTTCAATGCGTGCATCAGTATCTTATCTTCATGATCTTGGACCTATATATATAAGTTCCTATTAGCTTCATTATTACCATCACAGATCAAGTTAGCAACTGGCTAGCTATCACTTCTTACAAGTATTCGCAAGCTTCTCCTATATCGTCGCTAGCATCTGCGTACCTAGTCTTCCCTTCCCGCGTTGCTACCAGAAGTTCACCTACTTTCATATCTTCACTTGGTCCATCTCTTCTTTGGATTCTAACTATCTCTGTAGTTCCGCTATTGCACATACGGAAAAGCGTATTACGTATCTGTAAAGAATATGGATCGTGTGGCGAAGTTGGCATCACAGAAAGCAGTGGTGATCTTCAGCAAGAGTTCGTGTTGCATGTGCCATGCAATCAAGAGACTTTTCTATGAGCAAGGAGTTAGCCCAGCTATTTACGAGCTCGATGAGGACTCTAGAGCAAAAGAAATGGAGTGGGCTCTCATAAGGCTTGGCTGCAACCCGTCAGTGCCGGCGGTGTTCATTGGAGGCAAATTTGTGGGCTCTGCAAACACTGTCATGACCCTTCAGCTTAATGGTTCATTGAAGAAGTTGCTCAAAGAAGCTGGAGCGATCTGGCTTTAACATAGGAATTGACCATGGTGTCATCAATGTATTCTCTTTCTATTACTTAAAAAGTATAATAAGGCTAACTGGGTTGCTTTCTTTAAGTTCTATTTTCTTCTTTAACAGGAAGCGAGTAAAAGATGTACTGTATGGAAAACAATCAACAGAGTCATACACTGTTTTAGATTTCTCCCTGTTAATATGCAGCTCTTTTGGCCTTGAATACTTGTTACGGTTAGCTCCTCAAATTTACGATTACCCGGACATATGCGACATATACAGTTGGTATAAGTAGCTTCTTGTTTCTCGTCTTCGTTTTCTCCTTCAAAGGAAATTAAACTCCTATACTTCGTCGTCATGGATTCTTAGCTGATGACAGATGATATGTATTCGACATTTTGATCTTGAAGGTTTAAGTTTCTTAATCATGACCTTATATGTACTTGATAGACGAATGTTGTTTATTTGTTTCCATGGTTATTAATCAACATATTGATATTGTGGCTAATTGGTTTCTTCTACTTCCACCTCCATCACCAAGACAGTTCCATGCATTGCTGGAAGAAAAACTGATGTACCTTTCAGCAATTTAAGATGGAATATAATTCCTTGTCATGAAAAAGTAAAAGGAATTGATTGATAAGGTGCATACTGAAAAAAGCTTTGAAGATTCTGAATTGCACATCACTGAGTGTCGAACGCATTTCCAATCAGAGACTGAAATTCCCTAACCGGTGTGCATATATCTGGAGTCAGCTGGAATTGTTAGTGATATGTCAATTTCACGAAAACTGAACATATTCTTTGTTTATTGTTAAAATTTTGGATTTTAAGGAGACCATGTTCTAGCTGTTGGCTATGATGTTTTATGTGTCAAAGATGAACACAACTTGATCATAATTTGTTTCAGCATTGGGCATTTCAAACTTTTACTTTCATAATAAATGTTTAGTGAACTATAAAAATGATATAGAAAACTAAAGTTTCTCATGTTCCTTACGTCTTTTCCTGTTCTAGCAATATAAGGGCCCTCCATACTTTTTCCAGGTGATTCTCTCTACATTATTGTGTCACTCCCTTAAGTTTGTGGAATCAACTAAATGTCCAACTATTATATCATCTCCCTAAAGCGATGGGATCAACCGATGTCCGAATAATTTATATTTTTCTAAGTTTATTGTAAGATAAAATGCTACTATTTTGGAACATTAATTTGGCACATGTACTAAGCCTATATATGCTAAAGTTTAACCTAATTAAGTCACTTCAATGTGTAATAGTAGTAGCATTCTTTCATGTCACTCTTTTGTGTCACGTTAATGCACTACAACAGACATATGTATTGGCTACGATTTATTTGGCGATGAAATAGAAATCGTCGTTAGAACTATCCCTTTGGTGACGCATAAAAATATCATCACTAAAAGTTAAGGAATCTACGTTGGTTAAACAAAACGTTAGAAAGGGGAAACAATGCTATGACACTTTTACAATTTCGTTGCAATAGCAACATGTTTAAACAACGTTAAAATACTTCGGTCACAAAAAGGAAACAATTATCGATGACTAGAAATTATTGTCGATGAAGTTGGGACAAATTAATATGATTAGCATCGATTTAACAAAACGTTGGCAATTAATTGTTGAAAAAATAACGATAGAAAACTAAATTGCATGCGTCGCAAGCATTCCTTTTTACTGACGTTTTTCATGAATCGTTATAGAAGGTCAAGCTAAGATAATATGAAGCGACGATAAATGTCTGAATGTCATGGAATGTTCACTATTGGTAACAATTATTGACCTTTATCGGTAAAGTTTGGCAACAATTTTCTTTAGCATTGCGGATTGGTGGACATATTGCGACCATTTTCTTAATTCGTCACTAATGAGGTAGGATATGACAACGGTCTATTATTTCGTCGCTAAAAGTGGTTCTTGGATTTTTTTCAAAAAAATTATATGAATATTGATGAAATTGAATATGTGATAATATTGTTAAAATTAATAATATTTGGGAGATAGTTTGTTAATAATAAGTAATAATTGCAGCTAAGGTTAATTATAATTGACATTTTTATAATCTATCCTAGTTAAGTTATGTTTTGTTGTAAAGTACTGTTCAATGTTTAAAACATATTGTTGAAAACACATGGTAGGTTACTTAAAATATGAAAAGTAAATATATTTTGGAAATGGTAAATTTTAAGAATACTAAAATATCATAATTTCAAGTAAAAAAGTAGTATTAATCATTAATATTTAGTGACAGTAAAATAATTATTTATAAAAATTTTGGAAATAGTATCAATATAATATAATAATATATGGTAAGTAGTACAAACTTTTAATTAGAAGGTTAACAATTTTTACAGGCATAGAATAACAACAATAATAACGACAATAGTACTTAACCTTACACCTAACTAATAGAGAGTTGTTTGAAAAATTCTTACAGATAGAACAATAAATAAAGTTTAAAGCTGAGTCCAGTTGATTCTATCAATAAATGACAATGATATAATTATTTTTCTGAATTCCAAGTGGCATGAGAGTCGATAAAGGTAAATGAGTTCCCTATATCTGGATTCCTAAGAAGGGTCCTTGCACATTCGAAGGCACCAATTGAAATTGTGAAAGATCTTCCCTTAGGTGTAGGGTTGTTGACACCCTCTTCTAACATTTTCTTCGCTATAGCTAAACTTTTAGATGATACAGTTAATGAGTTCCCAAATTTAATAAGAAAGATAACTTTTTTTTATGAACTACCCAGCACGATGCATTTCACCTAAAACACAATTAGTATATATAGAACTTAGATTGGTAGTTTAATGAAACCACTTAACGAACCCAATTGGACCACATGCATACCTGAATGACCAGACCAAGTCTTTGGCCGGGAATCGACGAATTTTCCAAAACAACTAATTTTCTTAATCCTTTACAGACCATTGTGACATCGCCCCTACCTTTATGGCCATAAATGTTATCTTGAAGATTCAAGGAAGCTTAACCCAACATATAATATATATCATCAAATATGAATATATATAATAACTTCATAACAGGAAATGAGATCAACATAATAAAGAAAGTGACGTAGTTCGGATGACACTAAAAACCTTGAAGAAGAAGATTGAACATGGTTGGCAAACATTTATTGGTGTATGAAGAGGGAATTTGTTCTGTATTGTTTTTTCTTCAGTAGGGACAACTTTGCCACTTTCTTTTCAACGGAATGAATTTCTACAATTGGAAACTAGTCGCCATGTTGACATTCCTTGATTAATTATGTTGAGAGTTATATTTTGCAAATGTGAATTTAAAATAGAATTCATTATGTTCATCTCCAATTTCGATGATAAGTTAAAGTACTACAATTTAGTATTTATACATCTTCAATCTGCCTAATGAGATGAATGCTACCCTTATTAAAATAACAGTAATCTATTACACATGACAATGTTCTTGATGTACACAAATATAATATTGTCTATATTGGGTTATATTACCATTAATACAAATTAAACATGTTAAATACTCTTTCAGAACTTTTATCAAATAATTAGTAAGCTTTCCAGGGAAGCATTAAAGGTCATAAAAAGAAGTCAACTCATATACAACTAGCAAAGGAAGACAATACACCATCTTCGAAACACAACCACAAGAGAGGGGACAATGGTTATTAGACTGTGACGAAAGGTTTGTTGAAGTAGTGATAAAAACCTAATACAAAATGACGTTGTTTCTTGTTAAGGTAAACGATGTCATTTCCCATTTTATTGGAAGAAATATAGTACAATGTTGTTAGAAACAAAAAAATCGTTGCCAAGTTGAAGACATTGCTATATTTGTTGTCACCTTTACATAACATAATTATTATTACACTTAGAGAAAAAAATTATTATTACAATACCTCAATGACCGCCATAATATTGGTTGAAAATATTAGAAGTTAATCACATTGATTTATAATAATATTATAAGTTTATTACAAATAATTTGCTAAATATTACATTAAGTGAACAAATTTTGATTATAAGGATGTTCACTTCTAATTAATCATTTAGAAAAATAAAATATTCTTTGAAAATAGTGTTAAGTTAACTTATAAGGAATAAAAGCTAGGTGACAATACTTTCCAATATTCTTTTGTAAATGGTAATCAATATTAAATATTAATAATTTCCAAACATGATGTTAATGATTGGTTACATATATAACTGTAAAACAAATATTAGTCATTTTAACAAAATAAAAAGTGAAAAATGGAGAGGAATGGACGAAAATGAAAAAGGAGGGAAGAAGAGTACTTCATATTAATCATTTTAACAAAATAAAAAAATTTATGAAAAAGGTATATCATTGGTGATGTTTATCTAGTTTGGTAGAAAATATTGCATAATTTGCAATGCTTATTTAATTTGGTAGGTAAATATGGGATTTGGTAGAAAATATTGCATAATTTGCAATGCTTATTTAATTTGGTAGGTAAATCTGGGATTTGGTAACGAATTTTATCTTCTTCGCCAAATGTAACAAATGACAAAAAAAAGCTAAGATGATATCGTTTGTTTGAGTACAAACAACGTCATCCCAATCTGTTTAAACACAAACGTGTGAAACACCTCTCTTCTTCCCTCTTTTTTCATTTTCGTCCATTCCTCTCCATAGACGCTCTAATTGTCAAAACTCTTTCACACCCACCGTCAATTTTTAAACTTTCTTCTCCTCTCTCTTTCATCCATCATCTCCTCGTGCTTTGTCTCCAACTAATTAGTAGTGTTGCTTTCTTTTTTGGGTCTCACAACAAACACCGAATGTATATGTCGATAAGCATGGGTATTTTTATGCGAAATGTTGAGTTGTTTGCGTTATTTTATGATGATAATGGTTGAAATGTAGTGGATATGTGTTATTGTGGTTGAAGAAAGGGAGAATGATGAAGTGTTTTTGTTAATTTAGGTTGCTATGTGACTGTATATTAGGTTTGCAAAGAAATTCCTGAATAATTTTGATATCACTTTTTACAATGTTTTAATGTTTCAATTCATTATGTTTTGTTAAATTTGAAATGTTGAAATATGGTTGCACATTGGCATAATGTTAAATGTAAATAGTTTTGATAAATTTGTGGCGGAGAAAATTATTGTGCATGTAAAGTCTTCTTTGAAATAAATCACGCGTAAGTATAGGCTTTATGTTTGATATACAAAATGCACAAGAAGGGGGGGGGTTGAATTATGTATTCTTTTTCGTGAATACAATCCCCTTATATATTTTTGAAAAACTTGCTTTCTCAAAAACTATTAAGTGAAAATATCATAATGTATTGCAGCTAACTTCTAAGTACTTGTATAAAAACAATAGG
>JANZLH020000395.1:1275749-1288021 GCA_026770325.2 Erythroxylum fimbriatum
CTAATGTTATTCCAACATTACAAGATTACACATTATCCAAACTCTCCTTTCTTCTTATAAATTTCTCCAAATTTCCAAACCTTTGGGTCTATTTTCCATGATCAATTAGACAATGAAAACGAAGTAATTTAGCAATACTTTCTTCTAGAAAAATGTTCCCCATTGTATTAAGTTTCTAATGACATCAAAATCATTCAATTTGGTTCAGTATTTTGAAAGTTATACTCCAAATTTTTTCAGACTGTTCTCATTCTATAAAAGTACACTATACTCAAATGCCATCAAGAAATTGAAAGTCTTAAAGACTGAATCAAAATTCTACTTCTTCATATAATTTGTATTCATATGTCTCTAGTTTAAGTCAAATAAAAAATTATCTCATTTGGATTTCTAGAGAAAAAGTTATGATCAAAAGAAACAAGACTGTTCAGTTTGTAAATGCTCTCGGGTGCACAAACTAAAATTAAGTCACAGTTAGCTATTAGAGAGCACAGTGTATTGATGTGACAATTAAACATCGTCCAGTAGCTAACACTCACGAGCATGACCGAGAAAAGTCACGGGTGTGAGAGAGTCATGGGTGTGAGAGAAAATGTCACGGCTGTGCAAGAGTCACGGGTGTGAGAAAAACTCACGCCTATGCAACCTCACGCCCATGCACACTCAATCAAACCCGTCCCACATTTTTCACTTGATCGCTCCCAAATGATTGCAGATGACTAAGATTTTTTGTGGAGATGTAGATTAGTGTGTTGCGAGTCCAATGGTTCAAATCTCATGTCATTTGGCGGTCAGGAGAAGGAAATATTGTCAAAATACTGAAGGATGTTAAATTTTCTCCAGTAGCACGATCGCGAGTTTCCACTCGCCTATCAAAGTCGTGATCATGCTCCAGCCAAAAGAGGAAAGTGCACGACTTCCTCTTCCAAAATCGCGATTCTTCTTCTCTTCAGATACTGCGATTTTCTTCTTCTTTCTTTCTTTTCCTCTACTCAGACCAACATCTCCAACTTAACTCAAACCCCATTTTCAACTTCCATTTAACTCAAACCATCCACAAACAAATCCAAATTCCAAATTAAACATAAACACTAGAAACCAAATCACATTCACATACAATCTTCACATTTTCTACATTTCTTCTTTCATTTTTCTGCATTTTCATTTTCTTCTTTAACGATCCATTTAATCATTCTTTCTCCTATCCAGACATCACCTTTCTCCTATTTCTTATTTCTAAATTCATTTTTGTTCATCTGTATTAACACTTAGAATTTGTGTAAACAACAGTGAAGGCTAATATACACGTATCTCAACAGTAACCAAAATAGAACAACAATCTTTTATATCTCCAAAAATTTATGCACTCTTTTTATACACGGTTTAGTTGATCTTTCAACTCTACAATTCATTTTAACACTACCTCATAATATTTTTATCATCAAATCTGAAAAATCAACACATGTTGTATACTTTGGTTTTTCACTCACATTATCAGCACATGTACATTTTCATTTTATAACTTAACTAACATGATACATGTTTCATCTTATACAATAATGAAAAACCATTAAAATGCCTACTTGTCTAAAGCTCCAAAAACTTCAAGATCATGTGAACCCTAGCATTCCAATAATACTCGATCATCAACAGTCAAGAGTTGTAGGGTTAGGTATTTCGATTATAGTGAAGAAGATAACAAAAGAGATGGTGAGTGAAAAGTGAGAGCAAAACTTTCTTTGTGAGGGTGAGAGATTTTTCTAAAAGAATGAAGCCTCCAAAAGATAAAGAAAAATCTCGAAGAAGAAACAAGATCCACACAGTACTGGGTCTTTCAAATGGAATAGTATAGTATAACTTAAACAAGACAAGTGACACATGTCACTTATCCATTGGTCCAATTCCTAATGCTTTAAACTAGTTTCTCTTATTAAACTAGTCCAATCATCTCCAAATTTTCAAAGTCATTTTCTCAATAATTTCCAAAATCATTTTAAACAATTCTCTAACATCATTTGTTTTTCATTTCTATTTCCTTCCATCAATTTACTCGCCAAGCATTTTTCCTAGTCTAATAATTCTCAACATTTTCAGAAAATTCCCCAAAATGCACCAAAAATTCTAAATTAGTACATATATTCTCCACATCGATTTCAATATAATTAATTCACAATTCTCAGATAATCACATTTATAATCAATTATACCCGGCAATTGTCAGTGAATACATGTACAGTCATTTTAATGTGTGTAAAAATTCAAATTCACGTACGTGTATGCTAACAATATGCATGAGCATGAAAATGAAAATTTCTTAATCTCTCATTGATCTCACATGTACCGTATTTTTTTATTCCAACTATTAATAGGGGAACGGGATGTTACAATGAGCATGAAACACATTTTTCCTAATCTCTTATTGATCTCACATATACCGTATTTTAGAGTTCTAACCCTTAGTATGGGAACGAGATGTTACATAAAAGGTTATGAGATATTAAAATGTTTGGATATAATCTTATATAACCTATTGAACAAAATGTTTATTTCAATGTATACTTATAAGAGAATAATTCTTAAGATAAATAGAGGGAGTAAGATGAAGTTTGAAAAGTTTAAATTAACAATACATTGAATTGGAACTAATGCCTTCGTTGATACATCTGATGTATACTTGAAAGGCCATGAGATGTCGAAAGATTCACCTTCATGATGAACTTAAAGAGTTTGTCTTTTATATGATTGAAAATTTATCATATCTATAAGAAGGTTAGTGAGAGTATAATTTTCCTCTTTAGAAGGAGTATACAGAGACATATTACTCATAGATGGAACAATAATTTATATTTTAATTGTTGAAACTATAATTGTATAAGAACAACTCTTATTGGTTGTGAGAAAGTTAACAACTTAATTGTGGAAATTATATATAGAGAGATAGATGTAGAAGTTGTTTATCTATTCTAATCTAGGCACATAGATAATGTACTAAATATATTTAGTATTTAAGATATTTGATATTTGTAAAGTATAAAATATATCCATTATTTTATATATGAGTTAATATTTGAGTTCAAGGTTATAAAGATATTAACTTTAGAAGTAAATCTTATTTAAGGTATATTTTACTTAGAATAATATTACTTTAAGATTAGAAATGATCCAATATAGCATTAATTGATTATTAGGCCATAACACATTTGTCATTTAGTGGAAATGAGTAAATGGATTAATAAGTTCTTTAATGAGCTTGGTATAGTTCCTTATATTGTTCAGATAGTAAGATACTATAAAACATTAGAGCCATTGGGTATGTAAAAGGATTTAAGGTCTCATCAAAGATCTAACAACGTATTTAGGTAGTATTTCTTAATTATGATGATAATTTAGATGAAAATTGCAAGATTTAAGGAAGTGCTTACTATGGCAATTCTCGTAGAATTCTCTCACTAAACCCTGATCCTAGCAGTAGCATGATCACCATTTAGAGATATGGCTTAAGAAACTTAAATGATTAACTTAGTGAAATTGGAAGAATGTTGGTATTTTTTACTATAGCTAATCGATTAGTTATAGTTTAGTGACATAATTATTTAAAGGAAATCTTTATCTTATACATATTTAAATATATATGATAAATTTCATGGGATAAATATACATTGCTGATGAAATTAAGATGAGATCATAATTTTGATATTCATATTGCATTTTTATCCATAAATTATTCCTAGTCATTATTCTATTAAGATAGAACATTAATAAAGTGTAAAAAGATTAACACAAGTTATATTTCTTTCTTATGAAGGAAGCATTCTATCTCATTTACTAAAGTGTGAAGATACTTAAACAAACATATGGTTGCTTGTTAGAGAACAATTTCACTGAACTGAGCCCATATGAGAGATCCATTTGGAAGATTACTTGTATATCTATGGAAATTATTATTATGATGACTGTATAAGTAATCCTTTAACTTGATATCTATAAAGTGTCTCATATAGTGATTTCTATATTTAATATTATTTACGACCTATTTGTCAATGATAGCTCAGTTGGTAGTCATAAGATATAGTATGAACTATATGGAGGTAATTGGGTGATCAATCTATGATTCATCACTCTAAAGTAATTAGGAAGAATGTTATGTTATTATCAATTACTAGTGGTGGAGAACTAATACGATTTAATTCTAATAGAGTATTAATGTCATACTATATATCTAATTAAAATATTGTATGATAAAAGTATTGAATTATACAAAAAAGTCATGCACGAAAAAGTTAGTCAAAACTAGTTGGACATTCCTTAACATTTGGCTGGTTTTGATGCATTTTTAGATGTCAATCTTAATCTATGAATATAAATTTTTAATTAGAAAATTAAAGATAAATTATAAGACTTTAATTTGTCCAGTCTTAAATATAATTTATATCCATTGCCAACATATTTGGAAGCAAATGGGCCACATATAAAGAATAAGTTGAAGAGAGAAAAGACGTTTTAATCAAATTGGACTTGATTGTAAGTTTGACAATATTTATTATTATATATGAGATATATATAATAAATAAGGTTCAATATGAAGTATTGAGTCTTATTTGAGCATAATTGATATTTAATTAGAATTAATTGTAATTTAATTAACATTAGAATTTAATTTCAATTAGATTACTACAATGTTCAAAACTTATTAAAAATAGGCTTAGGCTCTAAGGGAGCTAGCACTTCTTACCTAATCCTCTCTACAACAGTTGTAAAGTCCTCTCAATATGTTCTATGGTTATCATTAAAAGTTAGACAATTATGCAACTTTGATGCTTGAGATGAGCAAGTTTCATAAATAGTTTGAGGGAAGTGAAAGAAAATAATCAAGATTCATAATAAGGTACAAATTAAGATTCATACATTATTATACTTTATGCATTAATCATTTTATAGAATTTAAGTGATCTTGAATTTAGAAAAGTTACGTGAAAATGTTTTGTAATGATTTCACTATGTGCAAGATTAGATCTGCCCTAATTTCTTATGTAATTGCGTTTGATTTTAAAAATTAAATGTAATGAATAACGGTATTTAGTTACTTATGTATTACATTTTGGTTATCGATTAGAAGTTGACTTTTCCCATCCCATAATATTTATAAATGATATACTGGATTTCCAAATTGTAAATTCATATAGATTGGAGATAAGGAGAGACAAAGAGACATTATTTATCTCCATATCTGAAGTAATTAGTTGTTAAAATATTTTATGATAAATTGTAAACAAAAAGTAGGTTATTTAAACAAGATGAGGTGATGAAAGCTCTATATAGGCTCAACATGATTGAGACTTTAAATAACTTAAAGTTAATTTTCTTCCACGCATGAGGGACTTGGTATGCGTTTCTTATTATCACTTCTATTGACATAATTATTTGAGGAAAGTTGGGACATATGGTACATTAATGTAAGCTTATGTTGTGGCATATACTCTTACCTTTTGTTTTTAAGAGGCATTGGGTTCTCTATTTATTAAATATAAAGGAAAGAAAAATAAAAATAATGGATACGGTAAAGTTTAGGTAAAGATCAAAGCATGTTGCACTCGAAGAGTTGATGATAATTTTTTAATTTATAATTTGGTTAATATTTAATTCTGTCCTAATATTTTGGAATCCTTGAGTATCTAACCTCCTAATTTTTCACTTACAATTTCTTTATTGTGAATGGAAGATCATGTACAATTTTCTTTTTATTTAATGTGGCTTTTGGATATAAAGGGAAGAAAAGTTACTATTTAGAAATTTTCAGTATTGTTGAAAATTGTGCCATAATATACAAATAAGTAAGGTATTTCTTTTAGTTTCAATATATTTTGCAAATTAGGTTCAATGAATGCTCATTAACAAATTTATTATGCAATCATGATTATAAAGTGTTTGTATTTGTATACATGTGAGTGTTAGGATGGCAAAACATTACCTAATTTATTAATAAAGGTATATACTACAAGATTGTCACAAATGTACCCAATTTTTATTCATGTGACAATTGAAAATTTAAATATGTGGTTTATCACTCTTTGTTTTATAGATGTATGGTGATGAACTCTACATTGTGTACATGGTAAACATATTGAAACATCAGCTTAATGTAATGATTAATTTTATATTATTGAAAGTAAGACTACTTGAAGATAACTAACATTATACAATAGAAAGATATTTCTTTCAATTGCAATCTATTATGCTAACTAGTCTTGATGGATACTTTATTAATGAAATTTTTATGCAATCATGATTATGAAGTATTTATGTTTGTGCACATAGGGTGCTAGGATGGCCAAACCTTACGCAATTTGGAAATGAAGTTATCTACCACAAAATTGTCACACATGTACTCAATATTTTTTGATGCAAAAATTTAAAATTTAAAGTTATGGTATAATAAACACTGTTTTACAAATGTATGGTGATGAAATTCATATGGTATATATGGTTAAATATTGAAACATTGCTACAATATGAAGATTAATTTTTTTTTTTTGAAAGTAAGACTAGTTAATGGAAAATAACATCATAATTTTTGATAAGTTCTGGGATTACATAAATTTTATATAGTTATTAAAAAATTTAAGCTCTCAAAGTTCACAACATTGTGATTAGATGTAAATGTATGACACCATCTAACATCAATATTTTATTATACCACATAAGGCTTAAATAGGTGTTGTGATGTAAATTCCAATAAATTTTTAATTGGAAGTTCAATGATTCTCTATGCAATCTCATGTTATTATATGTAGATGCATCATCAATTATAAAGTATTAAGTTGTGTGCATGTGTGTAAATATGGTAAAACTAATTTGTAGAGACCTTAGCTTCAATTTTTATATTCAATTCAACACTAATTTTTGAACTTGACCAAAAAGTCCTTTTTCCATTTAAAAATAAAAAGATTATTGTACTCTTAGTTTAATTAAGTATCATTATCAAATAGTTCATATAGTTATTAAATAAAAATATATAATGGCAATGTTATTAAGAAATTGAATTAGGGAGGTATAAGTAGAGGCCTTTCTTCTATATGGAGGTGTGTTGCCTCACTCCACTAGGTTAGTGGCCTTAACTCCTAACTATAGTTTCTTTAATCTTTTAGAGCAATTGCATTTGATACCAGACCATCAAAGACTTAAATCTTATGTAGTGTTTGAGAATTAGTCGGGATCCAAACTAAAGGGTATTTGTGGTAAGATAAGTGTTGAAAGAGAATCTATAATCAACTTCATTGGTCCAAGAGTTTTTTATGTTTGAGTATATGTTGTGATCTTATTTTAAGATAAATTGCATCACACCACTAGGATAGTAGCCTCATTTACTAGATATGATTACCTCAATCTATTAGTGATTGAGCCAAGTTTACATTATAAATTGGCCGCATTTTCATAACTGTTTATGCACTCGTTGACTCCTAATTGATGAATTTTGTGCTTAAATTGGTTCCTTGTAATGAGCTCTTTTAATTTGCAATTTGTTAGTAAATTGTCGTAATTTGATATTAATTTCCCTCTATAATTTTCATAAGGGCAATTGATACTGCAAAGTGCTATTTGATATTGGAGGAATAAAGGAGTCAACCCATCAGGAAGTCAACAAGTCGTGAGATCTTTTCCATGCGTCGTGATGAGCAAGTCACTTTCACACGTCGCGACGCATAATTATGCACACATCGCGACGAGCCAGTCTTTCCCACACATCGCGACGGATATTTATTCACACGTCGCGACGTACGAGTGGATACCCGACCTAAAATGGAAAATTTACCTCACTGTAGCGACCCAGCCTGACGCAACACCTATAAATAAGTTGCCAAATTAGGTTAAAGGAGATAGGCCACACTCGAAACAACACAGACATACGATACTGATAGGTTTTCTTGTTTTTTCTGATTTTTGCAGATCAGTAGCACCATGGACGATGATCATCAACCGCACTCCATCATCCTACATCTCCGATCATCATCTTTTCACAGCCGCTCACACCGTCGATCCTTGGAGGCATAGATAGCGTCGGGATTCCAGCAGTGATGGAGTACACCGGAGCTATACGTGGCTAGGCTTCTGACCCTCTTGAGAATGTAGCAAGGGTTTGAGTTCACCGAGAGCTTTAAAGGGGAGTAATCATTTATTGTCTTAAAGTTCAGTTATATGATTGTAAAAACTCCGAGTTGGAGATTGCGATGTATGATTGAATCTGTCTGATTATAGTTTAATTAGATGTTGACAATGATTTATGATATGGAATGATTTATGTTGAACGTTGTGCTTTCATATATGAAGTTTCATATATGTCTTTCGTGAATGCATAAATTGTCTTTATCTGCCTAGTTTTGTTTGGTATAGATGATTGTGTTGATCCAATTGACTTTTTGCATAAATTTCCCCAATTCATACACTAAGGTTTTTAACAAAGATTTAACTAATCGAGTTGATTAATTAAATCCTTGGACTTAAAGAGTTTTTAAGGTTGATCTATCGAAACTTAGTGGATTCTATCCCCGGAAATCATTTTGAACCGTGATAGCCTGCGCCCATTTTCAAGAGGATTTTATAAATTTGATTACAATCTTAGTTTTTGCCAATTTCATAATTCCCAAAAATCCAAAAAGATTCTTTTATACTTTTACTTCAATTTTAATTACTTTTACCAGTTTCAAGCAGTATACCAAACCCCAACTTTTATCAGCTTTGAATTGCATATTTTTGACCTAGGCTAGCTTTAAAAACCATTTTTCGTCGGTTCCAACAAGAGAGACGACCCGAGGTTTCAGCTTGCTGCAATCTTGGAATTTTATTATTTTGACCGATTTCCAAGGTCGATTTTAGGATCGAACGACAGAGCCGCGATCAAATTGGCGCCGTTGCCGGGGAACCAAGAAATTGGTTTGCCATAGGTTAGCCAAAGTCAGTTTTATTTTTGCATTTCATTTTTCATAGTTTGCATTTCATACTTGTTGATAGTATAGGTTTAATTTCTTTTTCGCAAGCATACAAGCATACTTTTACTTTTCATACTTCATACTTTCATACATATTTTCATACACACGATCATACACATACATACATACTTGCATACACTCACATCCACCGCACTTCACTTTTTGCCTGATTGTGTGTTTTTGTGAGTTAATTTTTCTTTTAGCTTCATACTTTATTTTTGCTCTTGTGTGGATTGCTCTTGTGCATGCCCAGAAAACCTAGGCTAGTTCAATTTAATCCAGAGATAGAAAGACATCTTAGGAAGCTTAGGAAAGAAAGAAAAGAACAAGAAAGATTTAGCACAGTAGAGCAAGTAGAAAACATTATGGCTGAACAACCGAACTTTCCTGTGAACCAACCTAGGAATAGAGATCATGGATTAAACGGTAAGCAGGAAAGAATAGGCGAAAATAATGGTAGACGTAGAACAATTAGGGAAGCTAAGACCTCAGATGTCAATTATGACCCATTCACTGCTGCTTGCCCTAACTTCGACGTAAATTTCGAAGTAAAAGGACTGCTAATAAACTCCCTTCTGAAATTTCATGGTTTGGCAGGAGAGGATCCGTATATGCACCTACAAGCGCTGACCATGATTTGCCAGAGTATTAAACTGGTAGGAGCGCATTTGGACCAAGTTCTTTGGAAAGTTTTTCACCTATCGCTGGAAGGCAAGGCACGGGGGTAGTACATGAGCCTCCCGAGGCATGTGGCCAATGCCTACCACAGTTGGGCCAATTTGCGGAAAGCTTTTTTGGAGAAGTACTTTCCCGCCTCTAGGACCTCATCAATGAGGAAGGAGATTTATTTAGCCAAACAAGAATATGATGAATCCTTATATGATTTCTGGAACCGTTTCCAAGACTTACTTTCAAGATGCCCCCATCATCAAATTTCGGATGAACAATTGGTACAATATTTCTATGATGGGGTTAAGAACCAGGAAAAAGGAATGTTGAATGCAACTTCGGGAGGATCCTTGATTGACCTCGCCGTGTCGGAAGCTTAGGACCTGATTAAGAAAATGACCCTCAATCACCAGCAGTGCAGTGTTCGCGATTCTAGAGGAGTCCATGAAGTGGGAGCCTTGACAGCTCAAGCAAAAAGAATGGAAAGCCTAGAATCAAAAGTTGATTCCCTTGAGCATAGGATAACTTCGCAGTTGTCTTCCATTACTGCCGAACTTAAGAATCTGAATGTGCATCAGCCAGTTCCCTCAATGGATCTTACCGCACCCAGTTGTGAGACTTGTAGGTCGGTAATGCACATCTCGAGCGTTTGCTCAGAAGATATGAGGAAGTGTCGACAGTATACCCGGAAAGACCAAACCAAAAGTGGGATCTGTACTACAACACTTACAATGAAGGATGGAAGGCACATCCGAGATTCAGTTGGAGAAATGAAGAAGGGAGAGCACCAAACAAATTTCAACAAGGAAGTGGAGCTGGATCGTCAAACAACCAGTTTCTTGATCAACATGCTTTGACGGTGCAACAACCAAAAGAGGACACCAACCAGCTATTACACAGTATGATGACGCTTATGAAGGAAGAAAGGAATTCCAATGCGAACCAATTTAATGCCATTGCAAATTTAATTCAACAGGATTCCTCAAAGAATGCTGCCCGATTCAGTGCCTTGGAAAAGAGAATGGAGCAATGGGAGACCAAGGCTGAGAACATCAACTCATATGTCACTCAGTTGTCCAACAACATGAGTGAGAATCAAGCAAGGAGCAGTGGAACAATCCCTTCGAACATTGTGATAAATCCGAAGAGGAAGACGCCTACACTGAGGAAATTGAGGTTGAAGAAGCACCTCAATTTAAGGAGAGAACGATAAGATCGGAAAGTGTCAGAGAAGAGAAGTTGTTGAAAGAGAAGAAGCAGTCAATAGCAACCAAGGATCAAGGAAATGTCCTGAGAAGTGTGGACAAAAAAGCTGAGAAGGAAAAGTCAAGAGAAAATGAAGGCACAAACAAGGAGGTTAATCTAAGAGACCTACCGTTTCCAAACTCTTATTTGATGAGCAAAAAGATGAACGAGCTCAAGCATCAGAAGGACATAATTGACCTATTTGGAAAGGTGGAGATCAATGTCCCCTTACTGGATTTAGTTAAACGAGTGTCGGCTTATGCCAAATATTTGAAGGACTTGTGCACTAACAAGAGAAAATTTAGGCCGAACGAACCAGTGCAAGTGAGCTCCAATGTATCAGCTCTATTCAAACCATAAATTCTGGTCAAGTGTCAAGATCATAGATCCTTTACCATTCCTTGCATCATAGGCAAAGTGACAATTGGAAGAGCATTGTTGGATCTAGGGGCAACGATAAATGTGATGCCCAAATCTGTCTATGAAGCCTTAGGAGTTAGAGTATAAAACCTACATTTGTAGTTTTACATTGGGCTGATAGATCCTTTAGGCATCCCGTGGGCATAATCGAAGACATTCTTGTCCAAGTCAAAGGTTTAGTGTTCCCTGCAGATTTTTATGTGCTTGATATGTCTACTAAAGTTGTGCAGGACACCTCGTTGATTCTCGAACGACCCTTCCTGCGGACAGCTAGTACAAATATCAATATGATGGAAGGTAAAATCACCATGAAGGTTGGTGACCAAATAGTAAGCTTCAACATGTACGAAGCCATGAAACACCCCCATGAGGATTACCCGCTCCTTGGTGTTAATATGCTTAAAGTTGCCTCTACTAATTCGAACTCTGATGCGGAGTTGCACGAAGAGTCCTCTAATCTCGCTTTATGTTCTCTTGACATCAGGGAAAGGTGTTATATCAATTCTTCAGGTTGTCCAGAGATCGCAAAAATTGAAGTTGAAGCTTTGACATCCACGTCGAGAAAGTAGAGAGTGATCTTTTCTGTCTTGAGCTTCATAAGTTAATTCCTTCCATTCTGCAACCTCCCTAGCTTGAAATGAAACCATTGCCTACCTCCTTGAAATATGCTTTTCTTGAGCCCAACAAAAAATTACCTGTCATAATTGCCAATTCATTGTCCGAGCTTGAAGAACAGAAACTCTTAAAAGTGTTGAGGGAGCATAAGCGGGCAATAGGATGGACTTTAGCTGACATACTTGGAATTAGCCCTGCTCTTTGCACTCATAGGATATTATTGAATGAGGGTTCTAAGATAGTGAGGCAACCTCAGCGAAGACTGAACCCACTTATCCTAGATGTAGTGAAAAAGGAGGTCACCAAACTGCTGAGTGCTGGGATAATTTATCCCATTTCT
>JANZLH020000395.1:1297807-1312154 GCA_026770325.2 Erythroxylum fimbriatum
AATATTTTCTAAATTCTCGTATGAAAATAGTAAGATTAAAAATTCAAAGTTGAGAGAGTTGAGAGTTGAGAGAGAGTCGACATAGCAAATTTATACTGGTTCATCCCAAACCGTGTCCTACGTCCAGTCCTCAGAGATCTTTTTGAGATTTCACTATACTTCACAACATTACAAGTATTTTTCACTCCGAGCCTCTTCAGGTCTCTTACAACAAATATTCTTTCATACTTAGCCTCTTCAGGCTATCTGCTCTTCGTTCGACTGAAAGATGTTTCGAGCTTTGTTACAAATAAAGATAGGTCTACGTTTAGCACAATGAATTTCTAGCTTTTTGAATCTCACTAACTCTTTTTCAAAAATCTCTAACTTTTTTTACAGTCTTCGACTCCAACTCGTATTTATAGCCTTCGTCTTCAACCGTTTCTTGATAAATGCTTCGTTCTTCTTGTTTCTTGATCTTTGAAGAATAAGTTATTCAGTTGAGTTATGTAACTAACTCAAGTTGATTAGCCATCTGACATGGTATCGGTTCTTCCGTCTCATTTTTATCATCTCACTTTCGGTTTGCGCTTCCGTCTCACTTTCTATCATCTCACTTTCTTTCGTCTAACTTTTATCTTCGCTCTTCCGTCTCACTTTTAGCTTTGCGCTTCCGTCTGACTTTTGGTTTTGCGCTTCCGTCTCACTTTCTTCTTTTGGCTTCTGTCTGATTTTTGTTTGCTTCCGTCTTTCTTTCGTTTGCTTCCGTCTCACTTTCTTTCGGCTTCCGTCTAATTTTTGTTTACTTTCGTCTTACTTTTGTTTGCTTCTGTCTCACTTTTTCTTTTCGCTTCCGTCTGATTTTTTTTTGCGCTTCCGTCTAATTTTTGGTTTTGCACTTCCGTCTTACTTTTGTTGGCTTCCGTCTCACTTTCTTTCAGCTTCCGTCTGATTATTTGGGCTTCATCAAAATCACTAATTATGAAGTCATTTTGACTTAACAATATTGTTATCATAACTTAGGGTTCATCACACCTAGAAACTAAAAAAATTTAATTCTTATTCATAAAAAACAAAACCAAAGACAAATATGCAAAAGAACAACTAGAAACAAAAGAAATCATAATTCTAGATCTCCCTTTTTCTTCTAATGGATCTTTTCACAAGTTGGATTTGATGTTGTTATCTATCGAATCTTGTGACGTAATATTTGTGTTTTCCCTGTTCTTTGATTAGAATTGACACCTCTTTATGTTTCTTACGACTTAAAATTACTTCTAAACTCACCTCTATTTTATTTCGCCTCCATTAATGCCCTTTTATAGTAAAAACTAAGGTTTCTAGGACATACCCAGTCAACAGGCACGAACATGTAGGTAATAATCGTGTATCTCCAAAAACACCTAAATTTGCGATTTTACATGGGCATTGGGACTTACACGAGTAATATACACAACTATGTATATCAACATATACGGGCGTTTAACTTCACACAACCATAACCAATATTCTTCAAATCTTCACACATATATAGAGAATTACATAGTAACTATATATGGTCATGTAGGCCTAAGTTGCTTCAAATCTTCATTCCATGCCATAATTTCATCCAAATTCTTCTCCTTTTAGTCAGTGAAGGCAATGATCTCCTACAAATACACTTGAAGTGAATTAAGTATCCAAAATACTATAAAACTATTAAATAACAAACAAAACACATTAAATATGAGTATATAATTATAGTCAAATAAGCATTTATCACTATTCCTAAGGCTATGGGCAAGACAATTGATAAAATACTCAATATATTCCTATGGTCTAGAAACAAAACTAAACAATGCAGAGTCTCTATTAAATGGTATAAGTTTTACACTTCTAGGAAGATATGGAGGCCTAATAAAATTCCTTTGAGAAAGTTGAACTTATGTGTGCTCAGTAAGAGACTATAGAGATTGGTTGAGGATTAACAATATCTCTGGTATAAATATGTACAGGAATATTACATAAAAAAGGGAACAACTTATGTAAATTATATTTGTCTATAAGAAACAGATCTGTCACTTTAAAATCCATCCTCAATATCAGAAGCACATTCGGACCAAACTTTGTTAAGAAGATTGGAAATGGGATCAAAATGCTCTTTTGGTATGATAAATGGCAAGCTAAAGGTCCTTTGGAAAATGTAGTGGAACTAGACACTTTGACAAACATCATCTATGAAAATCATAATGTTACAACTGCTCTTGAGCACAAGGACATTATTCTGTCTAGAATTTTTTGATATTAGCTTGTTAAATAAGATTAACAATTTGGTTTTACAGGATGACATAGAGAGAGAAAAAACTGATGGCTTCCTTCCATTAGAGGAAACTTCAATAATTTGTCTTACAGAGGACTTTTTCAAAAGAATATTAGGTATGTTCTATGGTATGATGTTGTGTGGTCTAAGTTCACACTTCCCCAAGTTGCAAAAACCTTATGGAGAGCTATCAAGAATAGGTTACCCACCATTGAGAGGTTGAATAAGTTTTCATTCATGACCAATTAGTATGTTCTGTGTAAATGTTAGATGGAAAGTACAACATACTTGTTTTTCATATGTAGCTTCACTAGCGCCTCTTAGAGGTTGATATTACACAAATATGCCATTATTAATCCCCCTGATGATTCCAACAAATAGCCCTATGGTGTTCAAATTTAATGCACATCAACAAAGATATAAGACGGTGTTTCTACATTGCTTTATCATATCTAGCGTTGGCTATATAGGAAGAGAGAAACATGAGGATTTTCAACAATAAGGAAAGAAGCTTAGAGATGTTTTCAAGAGAGCTATTAATTACTATAAGATTACACATAAATTTGTTATGCGAAAAACTTCATTTGAACTCTGATTGTATCAATACGTGCTAGCATATAGCTTATAAAACTAAAAGTTGTACTTTGTTTTATTAGTATAGTTTTCCTATCTTTGATTATGGAATTCTCATCCTAGAATGATGAGATTGTAGCTTTCATGTTCCAAAATAAATCTATAATGAAACTTATAAGATATATGCCAACAAATAACCTAATAAATAAGCTAACAATTAAAGAAAACAAGGAACTCAAGCCACATAGAGGAGAAATTTTTAAACCAATCAGATGGGAAGATATGAAAATAAAAACAACTTAAACAATAGGATAACTAAAGGTTTTCAAACCCAAATCACTTAAACATAAAAGGTATTACAAACATGATCAATTAGGGATTTAATTATGGTTTCATTTATTGCTCAATAAATGTTTTAATCTAGGTTTTATGTTTCTATTAAGGATATTATGATCAATTAGAAGTTTTGATTGGGGATTCAATTAAAGTTCAACCGGAGATTCAATTAGAGTTTCAATTGGAGTTTCAATAGGGGTCTAAATAGTATTTCAACTACAATTTTAGGTTTTAATTAGTATTTCTGTAATGGTTTCAATTGCATTTTTAATTGGTATTTCTGTAATGGTTTCAATTACAATTTTAATTAAGATTTTGCATTTTTAATTGGTATTTCTGTAATGGTTTCAATTACAATTTTAGTTAAGATTTTGGATTTCAATTATAGATATTTATTTTCTTTGATAAATAAAGATATAAACTTTTTAAGTAGTTGAAATAACATGTGAAAGTCAATGATGTTGTTTATGGGTACAATATTTCTAATGGAATGAAGCGAGATTTGGAGAGATTAGACATATTATTATTTGTTGTCTTCGACAAACAAAGATTTGGAGTTCCAGATAGTTGCAAATAATACACAAAAATCAGTGGTTTTATTATTTTTGCTACAGGAATTAGGAATTAGGCGAGAATTGGGAATAATGTTATTTGTTTTCTTGAAGAAACAAATATGTAAACTTGTAGGTAGTCGCAAACAACATTTGAAAAGAAATGCTTTTTATTACTGCTAGAATGACGTGAAAATTGGTATGATTAGGGATTTGAGGCAAATGGGATAATATTGGGTACTTTTACAAAATATAATTTTTTTTATTAATTAACAAATATTTATAAAATGCCCCAAAAACCAACCTCTGCAAAAGAACTCTCCTTTATGCTTTTGGTGGATCTCACTCACTAGAGCAAAGATGATATTTTCAAGTGAAGTCGGTTTAGATGGGTGTTTCGCTTGCATATTAGTATTTCAGTCTTCCTTTTCTCTCCTTTACAGGTCCCGCCTTAGACTAGACCTCACCTTTTTCTTGGTTGAAGCCGCCTGACCAATCCATCCATCCATCCGACCCATTACACCAGTGATACGGAAAATTTGGTAAAAGTTGGAATAAGTGTGAAGTCTTAAACAATAGGCGGAAGTACCTATCCTATCCTGTTTTATTTACTCGTTATTTATAATTGGCATGCTCTAGTCTAGTATATGTAATGTAAGCGAAAATGGATGTGATGCATTGCTGATGGTCCATTTAGGCGGTGGGTTTATGTATTGTAAACTCATCAAAACAAAATCCCTCAAATTTAGGCTTAGAATTCGGTTCTTTTTTCTTGAAATAAATAAATAATTTCAAAGCCAAATTCCAAAGCAACAGCCAACAGCCAACAGCCTTCTCTCTCTGTTTCTGTTCTCTTTCCCTCCCTCAACGTTCCTTCCTCTTTACTACTAATGTAGTCCTTCCTTATCATTATAATAAATAATAATAGCCAGATATGCTGCTCTTTATTTGACTGTCGTCTTTGGACAACTACAAATCATTGCTTCTCCCTCTTTACCTTTGTCTTAAAAGAACCCATCCCCATCCCCATCCCCATCGCCATACCCATACCCATACCCATACGTCTCTCCTCTTCTTCCTCCTTCCGTATAACGCCTCACCAACCGATTTCTGTTCTCTTTGTTTGAAAATATAATGTGGAGTACAGGCAGAGCAGGGAGTGATGGGGAATGAGAGATGGGGTGTGTGTTTGCGAAAGACGTAAAGAAGGCGGTTGGCGGGGAAAGGAGGGAGAGTAAGGAGGTTCGGGTTGATGCTGCGGCGGGGGAAGTTAGAAACGGAGGAATTCCGAAGGATAACGGGGAGCAAAGTGTGAGACGAAGAGGGGAGAGGAGTAGGAGGTCGTCGAGACCGAATCCGAGGCTGAGTAATCCTCCAAAGCATGTTCTCGGCGAGCAGGTTGCTGCTGGTTGGCCCTCTTGGCTCTCTTCCGTCGCCGGTGAAGCTATTAATGGGTGGACCCCTCGTCGTGCTGACACTTTTCAGAAGCTTGATAAAGTACTGTTTCTGTCTCTTATTATTTGATGGCTTCTGTCTATAGTTCTCATGTCTTTTCTGTTCAATAGTTATCTAAAATGTGCCACACAAACAATAGCAAATTTCTACAATTGGATACTCTGCCCATTCGTTTCATTTAGTTCATAGAAACCTTAGTTGTCTTGAAGGGATACAAAATCAAGAATTTGGAACCAGGATTTAAATTAATATTTTTTTCTGTTTGTTGATTTGATGTTCAGATTGGACAAGGTACATATAGTAATGTGTACAAAGCCAGGGATACTCTTACCGGGAAAATTGTTGCACTGAAGAAGGTGCGGTTTGACAATTTGGAGCCCGAGAGTGTAAAGTTCATGGCTCGGGAAATTTTGATATTGCGTCGCTTAGACCATCCCAATGTTGTTAAATTGGAGGGTTTGGTTACTTCCAGGATGTCTTGCAGTTTATATCTTGTTTTTGAGTATATGGAGCATGATTTGGCTGGCCTTATAGCAAGTCCGAATATTAAGTTCACAGATGCTCAGGTGATGTACTTGTTATCTTTCATGATTTTGTTGTTAGGGATTGAAATGTGTGTATTTGATTCTCAAATTTTGAGAATGTCTGGCAGGTCAAATGCTATATGCAGCAGTTGTTGTCTGGCCTTGAGCACTGTCACAATCATCATGTGCTTCATCGTGATATTAAAGGGTCAAATCTTCTTATTGGAAATGATGGAATTCTTAGGATTGCTGATTTTGGGTTGGCTTCCTTCTTTGATCCTAATCACAAGCAACCCATGACTAGTAGGGTGGTCACCTTGTGGTATCGACCCCCAGAACTTCTTCTGGGGGCCACTGACTATGGTGTTGGAATTGACCTATGGAGTGCTGGTTGCATTCTGGCCGAGTTATTATTTGGGAAGCCTATCATGCCCGGCCGCACAGAGGTAAGATTTGATTTTTGATTGTTCAATTACTCAATTTCATCTGTGATTATTTTTATTCTTCTCTAATAGATGCCTTGGTTGACCTGTTCATTTTTCCAGCATATATATTATTTTGTGTACACTCTGCTTTCTACTCATTAACTGTTGAATATATTTAATATTTGGAAGGCATTTGTTGATTGATACAATGATTATTTGCTTCCAATCAGTAATATAACATAATAATAAAATTCACTGATGAAGAAGGGTGATTGTTTGCCATGCATCCAGTGCACGTATACACCGTGGTCTTCTATACTTATATTGGTTGGCATAGTTAATTCAGCAAAACTAGCATATCATGTCATGATCTTGACAAAGCCGGGGTCTCATCAGTTTTCCCACTTATTTGCTAAGATAATTGTCTTAACTAGAGGGCGAGTGGGAAACAGGGAGAACTGCTGAAATTAGTTATTGTAGTTTATATTTTTTGTTGCTATACAGAGTTATTTAGTTCTTGATGCCGCTTTCTTATTGGCTGATTAGATGACAGAAAGAAAAGCACCTATTTAAGAGCTTGTATATTAGTTAATCTTTTTATGCTGAAATCTATCCTGTTGCATAGGTGGAGCAACTACATAAGATATTTAAATTGTGCGGGTCTCCTTCCGATGACTATTGGAAAAAGTTAAAGTTGCCACATGCAACCATATTTAAGCCTCAACAATCATACAAGCGATGTATACAAGAGACCTTCAAAGCATTTCCACCATCATCCCTGCCACTAATTGAAACCCTACTTGCAATTGACCCATCTGATCGCCAAACTGCTACTGTTGCATTAAGGAGTGAAGTTAGTTTCCTTCTTCACCAAACCCATTACTTTTTTCTCTTGTTGTTGAATTTTTGGTTTTATTTTGATGTTTGTAGACTGGAAAATAAATGCTGGAAATGCTCATCTCTTGATTATATTGGAGCTGCAATATGCCAATCTATATTTAGATACCTAGAAATGACCATATCACAAAGTGCTTTTGGGCTTTGTGCTTTTTAGATTTGGTTTTGGCAAAATTTTTAAACAAGGAATCTAGTAGCATGAGTGTCTGCATAGGCTAATCTTCATTCTCAATTTTTGTGGTTTGGATACCTTGATGACCTGGTTACCTCTATAAACTTTTTTTAATATTACTGGTAGCTTAAGAGTTTATCTTCGATTGCTATGGAGTATTGACATTTAGAAATTTCCATATTTTGCTTCTTTATTTGTGGAAAACGTGCACACAAATTTTCAAGAATCATATAATTTCCAGAAAATATGTTTTTATGAAATCAAAGTGGAGATCAACATAAAGATTAGGATCTTGTTTAAGCTTGCTTGAGTTGAACTTCTTTATTGGCTGGCTAATGGTTGTTCTAGGGCATTTTCTTTTTGAGCTTTATCTGGTTGACTGCTTAATTGAGAATGAAGTTTGGCTGTTATGACTGTTATCTATGCAAATGAGCAATGCAATTGTGTGTTGGGCTTTATATTAGAACCATTGTTTTGGTTGTCATTGTGGATGTGATTAGCTGGTTATAATTTTTAGAATTTTGCAGTTCTTCACTACCAAGCCATATGCTTGTGATCCTTCGAGTCTTCCAAAATATCCTCCTAGCAAAGAGATGGATGCCAAGTTACGTGATGAAGAAGCTAGAAGGTGGAATGGCTTTAATACTCTGTTATCTCAACCCTTTATTTTTTTCTCAAGCAAGGACCTGCACATTAGTTTCTACATTCCTGATTCATTTCTCCAGTGTTCCTCTACGCCTTTGTGCTACCACTTAGGCAATTTATTACATCTCCGCCTTTGATTAAGAAAAAATGGTATTGATTGCTGCAGATTGAGAGCTGCTGGAAAGACTCATGCTGATGGTGTGAAGGCTCGCCACCGTGACCGAGCTGTTAGAGGAATTCCTGCCCCAGAGGCCAATGCTGAACTGCAAGCTAATCTTGATGTATGTCTATTAAACCACTTTCTTTTTGAACTTTTTTTTTCTCCTTTTTGCTTCCATTTTACTTCCAGCCTTTACATTCTAAATCTGCTCTATCTGACTTGAAATCTGCAAAGCTTCTTTTGCTTTGTGGGACAATGAAAAATTGGATATGCAAGAAAAGCAATCAAGATTGATTAAGTGCAGCTTCATCAAATTCTTTTGATTTGAGTGTTTCAGAGCTTAATCCTACTATATATTTGTTAAATCTCTGAACAGGCATGAGATTCCTTAATTTTGATCATTGTCCTTGGGAATATGCTGTGTTTCTACTTTCTGACTCCAAGTTATGGTGTCAGGATATGGCATTTGTTTGAATTCCAGTCCTTAAGATCATCTTTCATATGTCCACAGCTTTTTCTCAAGGAATGTATTGATAAACTGCGTGTGTGTGAGAAAACTATTATGATAAGACACTTTAATGTAAATAGGTTATGCAATTACCAAAAAAGAAGAAAGTAATACTTTTATTTTGGTAGTGTTGCATGGAGCAGAATTATTTATTCTCTATCCAACGCCATAATTGTGGTGGACATAGAAATCAAAAGAGTTGCATATCAAGAGTGGTGTTGATTTATTTTCCATGTGTTTCTGTGGAGTCATGGATGTTATCGTAGGTAGATATTATAGATAATTGGGCATAATATTACTCCATCATAATTTTACGTATTTGTAAGCATTGATTTCTAAGTAACAACGTTGAAAGTACTCTTTTTGGAAAACATGGATAAGGGAATGTTAATGTGATTATTATTGGAATCATTTGGATTGATAGCATGAGACAGTCAATCTAAGCCCCAAAGTAATCAACCCAAGACTTTAACTACATTGATCTTTTGGGCTTGAAATCCTCTGTTCACATTGGCCTGTTCCAACCGTGTTTCCACTCCAATACTACGCCGTTTTATGTATAATTAGATATAAAACAACATCGTATTGGGGCGGAAACAGGGTTGGACCAGGCTAATGGGAGCAGAGGATCTGAACCCGATCTTCTGGCGTGACAATTTGTCTTGCTTTTAGGTTCACCTTTGTTGCTATCCTTGATTCATATAAAGCCTGCTGATTTTACCATGATCATGGTATTACCACATTCTCTTTTCCTGATACAGAGGCGGCGATTAATTACACATGCAAATGCAAAGAGTAAGAGTGAGAAATTTCCTCCTCCACACCAAGATGGAACACTTGGTTATCCTTTGGGCTCTGTACACATGGATCCAGTTTTTGATCCTCCTGAAATCCCTTTCAGTTCTACGAATTTCTCATATGCCAAAGCACCTATTCAGACTTGGTCAGGCCCATTGGTGGATCCAACTGCTGTAGGTGCTCCCAGGAGGAAAAAACAGAAAGAAAGAAATTCTGCTCGGGTTAAAGACACAGAATGCATGTAACATAACTGCTTGTTCATGAGATCATTCTTGGGGCTGGAAAATCTACTGTCCGGTCTTTCTTGTTTGTTCTGCAAAAGCCAGTTTAACTTGCAAGAATAGGTAAAAACATTCTTATACCCATTTATCTTATTCCTTGTTCTATTATTTTGAATGGTGAGAAGATTTTCTGGAGTTGTATATGTTTTTGTTTTAATGTTGTTGAAACCTACATTCAGGCTAGTAGAAAATTGATAAATTTGTATTTTGTGGTTTGTGTTTCAAAGGTATAATCAAATTTTGTAGATTTGTCTTGTTTTACAAAATATGCTGAAAGTTTTCTCTACTGCTGGTTCCCTGTTTCATTCAATTAGATATCATGCTCCCATTAATTTTAAGGAGTATGAAAAGTAGAGACCAGACCTTGGTAAGATAAATTTCTTTTTCAGTGATCTAAATGCAAATATATATGCACCAAGGATGTTGATTTCTTGTCTGGTTATTGTTCTGGCAGAACCTGTTGTTATTTTTCAAGTCCCTTGTCAAAGATGACTAAGCAGCTTATGCTATTATTGGATGTTAACAAGTCAACCCCTTTGTCCTGTCTTTGTAAGGACAAAACATTTCTTTCGACAAATTTTACGCATGTGGAGAGATGTAAACGATTTATTAATGAGACCAAAATGTGATTTAGGGAATATTGTATTGTTTGATGTGTCCTTACCTATGATTGAAAGGCTTTTAAGTTTTAATGATTGAAAGCTCTTTTGGATGAGACCCTCTACGATGCAATTCAACACTAGTCTAATTTTCCCTTTTGAACCCCAAAACAGAAAAGATGACCAACATTCATTCTAGTTTCCAGATTCAACTAAGGAGGCAACCAAAGCTTGGTTTGGTTGGGGAAGTTTAATTATCATCTGACATAACCACGTATAGACATAGCTGTAACAAGAACAGGAAAAATGATCTCAGTAATGTCTACCTCTACAACAACAAGAAGCCGAGGGAAATCCGTGGCCCAGAAGAGATCGAAATTAATGGGATATCATGAACTACTTACGTTGATAAACTATTTCCTCGATATCCCTTAAGGTAGTAGCTCCAAGCTGTGTTAAAGGGGAGTACACTTCGCAGTACAAGTACATCTTCACCAGTTCATAATAGAAAAGTTGCCCTTTTTAGAAGCGTCACTTCGGCACTTGTATGGTCTTCTCGGTATCAACTCATAAAGTTCAAAAATTAATGAATAGGAGATTGTATTAATTCTGGTTTTTAGTATTGGTATTTATCAACATTAACTATTATTTTGGATTTTGTTTATTTTAGAAGTGAATAAATAATATATTCCAAAGGAAACATCCAAGGTTTACAAGCATTCAAAAGAGTAACACAAGTTCAGCATGCAAGGTGGCCGACTAATACTTTTAAACAAGTAAAAAGCGAAGCAATAAGTCAAGCAACTAGTTAATTAGATTATAAGATGCATATATAGAGATTGAAGTTGCTAGCTAATTATGAAGAAAGCTTGAGATCCTTTTCTCTAGAGAGGATTATCTATTTGATCCAACCAAGGTTTATGAGTTTTAGGTTATAAAAATGCAGCTTAGTATTTGCAAACTTTGTTGCATTCCTGTCTTCCCAGAGAGAGTAAATTGTTTAGCCCGGAGCCACCCTAATTAGAGAACTATCATCCCTAGAATTGGATGCCTTATATGATGGTTTTCATTATCTTAGTTTCATTGTAGAAGGGGTTGCATGCTTGTTGAACACTCAACTAAAACTCGCTAGCAAATGAATGTTCAAAGAAAATGTGATCGATAGATTTTGGAGCTTGGTTGCATAGACTACACCGAGGATTTAGAATTGCATTGCCCTTAATTATGTCCAGTGTACTAAACTTGTTGTGAATGGCGAGCCAAAAAATAAACAAAACCTTAGGAGCTTGATATTTGTTCCATAAAACCTAACCTTAGGGTGAAATGTTTTAGTAAATTCTGACAAGATTGATTAGTTTAGGAACTAGAGAAATGTCTTGGCCATTTTTTTTTTATTTGTTATGGATGAGTAAGGATTATAGGTAAGGACGTTAGCTCAAATGATATTACTCTTATACCATTATAGGACCATACACTCCAATTTATGAGACTTTGACCTTGATACTTATAGAAAAAGACAATCTGAAGCTATTGAATGAGGGCAACAGGTAAAGGGAAACATTCTTGCCCTAATTACCATACCATAACTAAAAGGAATCACCATATTCTATCACCATTTTGATCCAAGTTTCAAAAGCTGCAGTAAGGACTAGGAAGAGTCACTTCTTGGCTTAAAGCTCTAGTGGTTTTTTACCTCTTGAATTGTTTCCATGGATCCATCTCACCCAAAGTGAGTAAGGACCTGTGATAATTCTCCAGTTGTGCTTGGCAAGCAGGACTTTGTTCAGTAAAGAAATAAAGGCATTCCTACTCTACCTTGTGACTTGGGTAAACAAACATTTTTTCATTTAAGTTTGGCATAAGGATTTTTAAAGGATCCCTTAACCATAAGAAGTCTCTTAGGAGCTTCAATGTATTTTGTTATCTTCTTAGGTAACATTGGATGGGATGTCCAATAGATATAAGCGCTATTGAAGATTGATATTATAAGTTGCATTATGCATGTATATGAAAGATTTCTATTAGACTAGTGGCCAATTCTTCTCCTGATCAGGTCATAAAGAGGTTGATAGTCTATATAGGATAATCTTCTGGAGGTTATTGGAATCTCCAAGTAGTTGAAACGTAGTGGTTTAATGTTAAGGTTAGCTATAGTGGATAGTTTTGAAGATAGATGGGCATCAACTGAAATGATAGGGAAACTTTTGTTATTGTTTATATTAAGACTAGATAATAGGTTGAATGAGCGCAGTGTGTCCACCAAGCATTTGAGAGAAATGAAATCATCCCTATAGAAAAGGAAAGGTCATCAACATAATAGAGATTGTAGATGTGGAGTTACTATCACTTACTATGGAAGATGAAGGTCATGTTTCTCTCATTATTATATTTACGTAACCTAGTCAGAACTCGATATAGATGGTGAAAATGTAAGGCAAACCGCGATCAACTTGCCTTATTCCTTTTTTTTCCCTTTTGAATAGTAAAGAAGTTTCACCATTGATATATATACTGAAATAAGGGGTGTTGATACATTCTTTGATTCAAGCTATGAATGGAGGAGGGAACCTGAAAGCATAAAGAGAATCAAGTATGAATTTCCAATCAACCATTCCAAAAGCTTTATGAAAGTCAACTTTAAGGTAAAAAAAATTTTCAGAGCCTTTTGAGTGATAATTTTTGAGAAATTCCTGGAAAAAAAAGATATTGTCCTATATTGATCTACCATTGATGAAAGTAGCTTGGTATAGACAGATGATTGAGTGTAAGATCTACATAAGTCTAATAGTTGGCACTTTTGTTATGATTTTATAAAAGATATAGTAGGAAGCAATGAGTCTAAAGTCTTTTAAAGACCTAGGGATGAGGGATTTTGGTACCATAAAAAGATGTGTCTTATTAGATACCTTGAGTGTCTTAGAGCTGGAAGAGAATTCCAAAACTACATTGCACAAAGGAGTTTTAACTGATTCTCAAGATTTTTTATAAAAGAAGGCATAACTTGTTAGCACCTGGAGCTTTTTTTTTAGGTAAAGAATATTATAGTCCAAAAAGAGGGAAAGGAATGTTGGTTACAAGGATGCATAGAATCCAACAGGATACTTACTCATGGTCAAAAGAATTATACCCTATTACAAGGTATAACAACCATATTAGAAATATCTAACTATCATAACCAACACCACAAACTTAGATCCAAACTACTAAGATACTGTAAGACCCTTTAATAATACTTGTTAAGCATCAATTCACTAACTATGTTTACATGTACCTTTTATGTCAACTGATTCTTTAACAAAGTGTGAGCCTTTCATTACATTCCCTAGCCTCCTCGTAGAGCAAAATCTACTCTCTGATTTAAAGAATTGTCTCAGTCTGAATCTATTCCATCTAACTTTTTACTTTTAAGAAACATCTAATATTTCTTTGTCTCCATAATCTGTATAAGAAAGAACCTAGAGTGATGATTATCACTCCTTTATTACCTCTCGATAGGGTCCTCTCAGCTTGTATCCAATCTAGGAATTCAAATACATTCATATTTGATTTATTGAGATGACATAGCTCTCGAATGTTTTTCCATATAACCTAGGAAAAGTAGATATATTCTAGGTTCTCTTTATCCTTTTCATGTAGGAAACAAATATTAAAGATACTCAAGTAGTTAATTCTATTGAGCGTAGCTAGTTTGTTTTCAGAGACCAACCATACATGAGGAAGGAAACTTTAGGAAATTAGTTTTTGGACCATACTAGTTTAAACCACTAAAATGTATGCTTTTAGTTTTGAATACATATTTTCTAGATTCTTTTGTTTACTTCCTTGAGAGTTGAGCAAACTACATATATATATTTTGTCTCTCCTAGTTAGGTTGATAGTCTGGCAAAAAGTTAGCTTCAATACGAGGTCTGATAGTTGATTGGTTCAATTAGATCTAGACTTTGTGGAATTTATAGGGAAGCTATCCAAGTTTGCTTACATGACTTGAGTATTGCAAAAAGGTGTTGGAGTTATGTAAATATAGTGCCCTGGAAAGCAAGTGTATTTACATGTAACTTTATCTTCTTTAGTTACAGTTTTGTAATGAAAATATTTATTATTAATAAAACAAAAGAGTTTGGTTTTATCTGTATGAGCATTATATA
>JANZLH020000395.1:1318674-1328729 GCA_026770325.2 Erythroxylum fimbriatum
TCTGTCTGTCCCGACGGATCACCTTGGGCTCAGCCTTGGGGGTCGGGACTCGGGCCCAACGGCCTCCGATTGTGATTCCGTTCCGGTTAGTTGGGCTTCCGGCACCGGGGTCCAGCACTGTGCGACTGGGCTCCGGGATCGGGTCCCAGCATATAGTCAGTTTCATCAACTCCTAATAGTCCCCTTTAATGAACTTCCTTCTTGTAGGGACCCATTTTTTCTTTTTCTGCAAGGATTAAGATCTTCGTTGATATGAAACTTAGACCATATCCTCCATTATACCCTCTCTTTCACTTAATCTCTATGGAGGAATGAAATTAGGAAGTTCACTCTCCAAGCTGACTTTGGCACAAAGTCTAGCATAGCCAATTTGCCTCATAGTTGTTGTTGTCTCATCTATGTAAAGAGAGTTCCCTATGAAGTTTGCTAAGTGCCTTAGACTTAAAGTGTAATAATATTCTAACAAGACATTATGAAAATTGATACACAATGGTATATACTTTTAATTTTAAATCCTCTATAAGAACTTTAGGCCTCTATTTTTGTAGGAATAAATGTTTATCCATCATGTACCATGACCATACCTTTACCACTGTTTCAATAGAGAGATAGTTGAACTTGAAAATGCACAACCTTTGTTCATCAAGGAAAAGATCCTAGAAGCCAAATGCAATCTAGTTTTTGGCAAGCACGTATTTCATGAAAAGCACACTTTCTCTTAATAAAGAATCCAATTAGGCAAGCCACCTATTTCATTTCTCCTTCTTTTAGGATTTGCTACAATGGAGCAACTAGGTTTCCTCCTTTTAAAAAGGAAGGGGGGAATGTATACAAGCTTCTCCACTGGAGAGATGCATTAATAACTTATCTCTAAATATTTTTAACTACATAAGCTAGTAATTGTTCACTAGCCTTGAGGGTCACGGGGGTAGAAATAGGGGGATTGACTGGATTAAATGTTGAGATGGAAGGAAATGGCTAGTTTGGTTGATGGAAAGGGGGTAAATCTTGAGGCAAAATATCGATTTAGTGAATAACAATTAAAGCAAAGGTGAATGGAAATAGATGAAGGCTCTTAGGAAGGGAGTGAGTGATAAATGCATATTAATCATATTTATACCCCATATTTGATTTATTTTTGCTTAATATTTTAAACTTTTATTGTATATTTGGTACTTAATTTGCTCCAAGTACATTTATAGGTTATAGTTGCCTTAATGGACCAAACGAAGAAGAATTCAGATGAAAACATGATATAAAATGAAGATTTGAAGCAAAGGAGGGATACATGGTATTGTAATTTCATCAAAGCCGTACAGAATCACAAATTCAGGAGGTTTTGTGTTATATACGGTCTAGTGCACAACCATGTATCTCCCAAAGCCCTAAAAATTACTATAAAACGATATGTTTGGAGGCAAAATAGCAGAGAAGACTTTTGGGGACAATTCATGACACAGAGAATGTCCAGAAGGGACAATATTGATCCAAAAACGTGGAAACAAAGAAATCATCAAAATATCCAAGAGAATACAATATCAAACCTCTACCTTGCAAGAACATTCGATAGAAGATAAAGGGAGATTTAGAATTATGAACTTTTTGTCTTTTATTTGTTTTCCTTCCTATTTATGTTTGATTTCAGTTTCTATCATGGGTAATTAAACATCTTTAATGTCTACGTAAGATGAATCTATGTTTGCGTTATAACATGTTTTAATTCTTTTATCTAATGTAATGGTTTTTATTAATTTATTGTGATTCAATTTTACGTTTAATATATGTTCTAATAGATCTGAAATATTAGTTTGTAATATGATTTCATAGCATAGAGATTGAGAAATCCTGTGTATAAAATAGATCTACCATAATTGAAAGGAGTTGATAGCAAACCTAGAGATAGGTCGACATAAATTTTTTGGACTAAGGTCAAACCTAATAGTAGAATTGACAAATCAATAAACTTTAACCTGAGTAATTCGGTTGATAGAGTTAGGATTAGATGTTAGCAGACTTGAGAGAGCTATTAGCATATGATAAGAACTTCAACAGTCTAATAGTTAATAAAACAATTACATAATAAAATGTTAGGTATTTAATGGTTTTAGGGGGATTCATTATCTAGACACTAATTCCTGTTATTGATTGTTTTCTAAGTGATTTCTTTTGTTTTTTGTGTTCAATATTGCTGCTTATTTTATTTTAATTGTTTAAGTTTTAATTTTATTTATTAAAATCCAAAATCAATCCTTAGGTTAGATAATAGGAAAAAGGTAATTACTAGTAATCACTGTTTTTGTGAGATAGACTTGTACTCGCCGGTACTAGTTACAGCTATGCCTTGCACTTGGGGTAAAATTAATATTAGTATAGAAATAAATCAATCAAATTTTTGGCCTCATTATTGGGGATAGTAATATTAGGAAAACCTGGATGTTATTATTATAGTTATTATTATTTTTATTTGTTTTATTTTGTTTTGTTTTATTGTATTTTATTCTATCTTGTTGTATTTATGACTTGTTCATTTAATTATCTTTTGAACTTCTCTACATTTATAGTGTGTTGGTGGCTTATTTTAAGAACTGAGATTTAATTTTATAGCCACAACTAATAATGGATGGATGGAGCGAACAATACTTTTATTTTAATAACTGAGATTTACATTATTTGGTTATTTGAAACTTGAAAATTTGAAAGGTCTAATATATCTTTAATAGTGGTACATGATGAAAACTATTGTGATTAAAAAAAGAAAAGAAAAAGAAAAGAAGAAAGTATATATAGTACCATTGGTTTTATAATGAATGGACTTGTTTGTATTGTGAACAAGTTTCATAAACTGTATCTTTAGTAATTTTCCTTCAATTTAACACTTTTTATTATTGTCCCAATCTTACCTGACCTAAGCCCCATTACAACCCTATAAAGACCTTTTGATTTTTATGTCTAATTTACATAAATGGTGGAGATGTGATAATATTGCAAGCCTATGGTAAGATTTCTACTATACATTGATTTAAGAGTTTTGATACTTTTCACCCTAAATACTTGAGCGCATGGAGTGAAATCTTGGTGATGTTGTAAAGTTTATGCTTTCAATTTCAATGTGATTATTGACATGATTACTATTAATATTGACTCAGGAAGTTAGTTTTAGGATAACTTGACTCTAATTGTGTGTTAATTTGATTCCATAGGATATGATGATTTATAGTATATATGGATGAATCAAAATTAATGAAGGGTAGATGTTGTAAGATTTATAATTTTGATTATGGTTTGCTTGAGGACAAGCAAAAGCTTAAATATGGAGATGTTTGATAGATACATATTTGATCATAATTTTATCCCATATTTGATTTATTTTTGCTTGACATTTTATGTTTTTATCATATATTTGGTACTTAATTTACTCTAAGTGCATTTATAGGTTATAATTGCCTTCATAGACCAAACAAAGAATAATTTGGATGAAAACGTGACATAAAACCAAGATTTGAAGCAAAGAAGGGATACACAATTGTGTATCTAGCTGTGTAATTTCATCATGCTGTGTAGAATCATGAATTCTGGAGATTTTGGGTTATACACAGTCTAGTACAAAGTCATGTATTAGAACGTATATCTTCCAGAACCTTAAAAACTACTATAAAAAAGACATGTTCAGAGGCAAAATAGAAGAGTAGTCTTTTGGGGATGATTCCAGATGTGGAGAATTTCCAGAAGGGAGGATATTGATTAAGGAACACGGAAATCACGAAGAAATCATCAAAGGATACAAGAGAATACAACATCAAATCTCTACCTTACAAGAACATTCAATAGGAGATAAAGGGAGATTTAGAATTATGAAGTTTTTGTCTTTTATTCGCTTTCCTTTCTATTTATGTTTGATTTCAGTTTCTATCATGTGTAATTAAACATCCTTAGTGTCTAGATAGATGAACCTATGTTAGTAGCCCCAACTAACAATGGATGGATGGAGTGGACAATACTTTTATGGGAGTCAGAATCTGTCTTCATGATCTTTAACATCACTATATAGGAAAAAGCTATTTCCTTACATGTTTTGGGAAGCTTAACAGATTTCCAGACCGTGTTGCCACATTTATGGGAGTAATTACTAAAATCATGAATGTCAAACACCGAGCGAAAAAACATGTATAACCAACCTCAAGGCCCATCATATGAGAATAAGTATAACTCATAGTGGGGCAACCTTTATGCATATGGATGGAATGACTATGCTCCAATTGAATATGGACAATAAAAGTAGTGATACAAAAATATTACAGATAAACTAATGGAATGCCTTACCGAGAGAGTAGCTAGTCAACATGAATTTGATGAGAGACTTTCTTCACCTACATATGATGAACATAATACTTCATATTATCTAAGATCCCTAACGTCTCAGAGTAAAGAAGAGACAATGGTCAATTTCAAGAATAAATATACATTTTAAGAAGGCGAGTAGGCAATTGCTACTTTGAAGGATATAATGGCTGAGCTTATTCAAGAATCAAACATGAGGCATTAGGAAATAGAGGCTCGTATATAGAATATGGTGAATTGGATCGACCAGCTGGTGGAGATATTATTTGATGAACTGCAAGGGAATTTTCATGATATTACTGACACATTTCCTAAGGAAAATGGAATGACAATCATACTTAGAAGTAGAAATGAGCTTCCAAAAGATAAATATCAAGAAGAAGAGGCGGTCTCTATCTAAAAAGAGGAAGTAGAGGCGTAGCAGGAGGTAATTAAAGAAGATGAGCCATAACCTTTTTCTAGAAAGAAGAAGAAGAAGAAGAAGAGTGGACAAAGGAGGTTGAGTAAGAACTAGTAGGGGAGCCAAGTAAGGAAACTATTGATGAGGCATTAGTGGAGACATTAAGTACGAAGGATTTCCACTTCCTCGAAGGCAAACTGTTTAAGTTAACCGACTATTAGGTTGTTTTATTATTCCCTACTTTATTAATAGTTTCTCATAAAAAATGACATTAATGTATATAATTGGATTTATTAATTTGATAAATTATGTCTTATTATTACTTTGCAACAGGTAGCTTACTTACAAGCTACAAAACCCTTATGCGGAGAAACAGGCGAAAGCAAGTCACTGATCATAGACCCAATATGAGGTTCACCATACAAGTTATGTCAAGCTAATGACATTACAGAAGCGCTAAATGGGAGGAAACCCATGAAATATTGTAACATACCATCACCGATGGGAAGGGTAAAATAGTAATTTGGAATGGGCTATGAGTGTTTAAACTTGTCTCGACTTGTTCATGCATAATATGGCCTATATACATACACGTGAATAGTTAATTTTGCACATGTAAATGCCTGTACATGCATTCATGACATTTTTTGGTATATTTGATCATAAATCTGATTATTATGAAAAATGTGATTTTTGCGTTTGGAAAATTGATTGGAGAGGGTTATTGAGATTTTAAAATTGTTAGTGAATTTTAGTGAAATTTTTGTGCAATTTCGGGGTACTTTTTCGGACTAGGAAAAATGTCAAGTGGCAGACTGATTATTTCCCGGTAGTAAAAATGACTGTCCAATTGCACTAAAAATTTAGATACATTATTTTAGGATTTATTAATTTGAGCCATTGGAATTTGAGGAGAAATTGGAGTAGAAATTGGAATTTAATTGGAGAGAAATTAAGTGAAGGCTTGAGAAGGTGACATGTGGCAAGTGACACTTGTCACTTGCCTAGCATGCCACCATGATTGTAGTTGTTTAATAAAATCACCCTTCCTTTAGGCTTTCACGATACTTCTCATTTGAAAGAGTATTGATGATGTATGTTAGGTTTCTCCATCACTCTTCGTAGCTTCTTCTCTTCCTTGTGTCTTCTTGAATTGTGACCATCTTTCCCACTCTCTTTCTCCTTGCTTACTCTTCTTTGTTCATTAAAAATCCAAACCTAAGCCTTGAAGGTTGATGATCATGTATGGTGTTGAGAGGTAGAGAATTTGTGGTATTTTTGAAGAGTTGAAGAAGTGGAAGCTCAATTAGAGGCACTTTTGGAACGTCAACCCACAGATGTTGCCGAGACTTCTAGGCATTAGCTTCGGAAGATATTGGTGAGTGACCTAGACGGTTCTCTCAATTATTAATTGCTTATAATCTTGTGGCGAATAATGGCGGGTTTGCGATTTGTTTCTGATTGTGGATTTTGGACAGAAGGTCCGATGACGGAGTACTGGAGAATTATGACATAGAAGTGCTACTTGTATTGGAATGTGTGAACTACTTGCTTATGATGTGATAAATTGTGACACATGTATTAATTGTGATATATATATTTCTTAATTGTGACATATGCATTTCATACATGAATGCATGATCAGATAATGACAGTTGTGACAGGAATAGCCACCGAGAGCTAAAAGCGCAACGATTGTATTCGAGCCTCGAGCCCTACAGTGATTCAGAGCTTCAGGCTCAACGATTAATGTGCCTATATTGGGACAGTTCAGGCGCTCGATCACAACACCGCAATAAATTGGAATAGTGTCACATGAGCATTTCATATGCATTTGGTTTATTCTCTTTGATTGAGTGAAAGGCGAAATGCCTTACGTTTATATGAAAAATGAAAGTGTTGCTTATGTGATCATATGGTATTTTTGATCAATGTGAAAGTATGAAATTATTGTGATATGCTTGATTGTTGAATGAATTGAGTGAACTATCGATGATGGTTACCTCACTGAGTTCGTAAACTCACCCAAAATTGCAACATATTTTTCAGGACCGATAGTAGACTCCTAGCTCCAGAGGGAATTTTCTAGCCGTGTAAATTGTATTGGTGAGAGAAGTCATGGCTCACAGGTTGGTCAGCTGGGACTTTTGGGATGACCTAGATAGAGCTGATGTATTTTCCCTGTTTATATAGCATGTTGTACTAGGGTTTTTGTAGTGATGTACAGACAGTAAATGATGACAGTTGTATAAACTTCTGATTTTGATGAAATGAAATGAGGAACATTTGGTTTCAAAAAGTTCGTGATTTTATATTGATGTTTTATTATTACGATGCCATGTAAAGTACAGTAGTGATTGTTCGTAGCTCACCCTTATCGTAGGATATGTACCGGAATGACCTGCGGGCGTCCTAGTATGTACCCTACGATAAGGGGCGCTACATTTAGGTGGTATCAGAGCATGGTTTGGCATCTGTTGGGACTAGTAAAATATTTAGGCATGAATTATGTTGAGGACTGCAAAAATTGATCGAAATTCTTGTTTGGTATAGGTCATCCGTTTTAGGTGATCAAGTAAATCAACCACCTGACCAAGGATCCGATGGAGCTAGTAGGGAGTCCTCGGTGCCTCGATTTGAGGAGCTGCCTCCTAGAGTTCCCGTGAGACGGGAGAGGAGGTATGATAGGCTGCGCAAGCAGGGAGCTGTGGACTTTTATGGCAGCACAGACCCTGCTGAGGCTGAGGGATGGCTTGAGAGGACTGAGAGAGTCTTCGATCAGATGGACTGCGAGCCTGATGAGAGGTTCGATTATGCAGTGTCTCTCCTGCAGGGCTCAGCTTTTCAGTGGTGGAAGACTATCCCAGGCAGTAGCACCAGGCCTTGCCTACTAAAATGGGAGGACTTTCTGAGGGCTTTCAAGGACAATTATATGTCCAAGATTTATTTGGATATGAAGATACAAGAGTTTCTAGAATTGAAGTAGGGTCGGATGTCAGTCGCGGAATATGAGGTGAGATTTAATGAACTGATGGGCTATGCTATTGCTCTGATTCTTACAGAAGCAGATAAGTGTCAGAGGTTCGAGAATGGGTTGAATATGGAGATCAGAACTAGGTTGGCATGATCTGATATGGGTACTTTTATTGAGTTGAGAGTTGCTTCAGTGATAATTGAACAGCTGATGAGGGAGAGATAGACTGAGACTGGGCCAGGATCTAGAGGAAAGAGGCCTAGTGAGAGTCAGGGTAGTTCTGGTAGGAGCTATAGTAAGCGCCAGAACAGAGCATTCAGACCATCAGGTGGGTCTAGGCAGCCAGGATTTGGGCAGAGGGGCAGGTTTTCACAGACTGGCAGTGGAAGGGGTATAGGACAGAATCAGGTTCCAATGTGTGAGTACTGTGAGAAGAGGCATGGTGGTGAGTGCTGGAGATTGACTGGAGCTTGCCTTAAATGTGGCTCCATGGATCACTAGATTGGGGACTGTCCTGTTACTTTGGGAGCTCAGCCTGCTATTAGTGGGCAAACAGGGAGTAATACAACAGTCCAGCAGAGTAAAGGTGGTGGATCTGGACAGAGGGGCCGAGGTAGAGGCAGAGGGAGAGCTGAGAGTTCTGCTATGAGGACTGAGGGGCGGGGTAGCCGACTGCATTCCCAGGCTAGGGTCTATGCTATGACCAGGAAGGAGGCCCAAGACTCACCAGATGTAGTAGCAGGTGCGCTTCTTATTTATGACTTTGAAGCATTTGCACTGCTAGATCCAGGATTCACACACTCCTTTATCGCATCGCATTTGGCATGTAGACTGCATTGTGATAGGGAGCCATTACAGTATGGATTAGAGGTGAGTACACCTCTAGGTAATACTACTATCCTAGGAGAGGTAGTGCTCAATTAAGATTGATCAAGCAGAGTTGAAAGCAGACCTAATAGTCTTACAGTTGAGAGAGATAGATGTGATCTTAGGCATGGATTGGCTTACTGCCCATATGGCCATCATGAACTGCTACACCAAGGAGGTAGCATTGGAATCTCCTGGTCAGCCTAAGGCAATTTTCTGAGGAGTCAGTCAGGTAGTGCTAGCCCGGACGATATCATTCATGAGTGCACTGAGGTTGATGCAGGGAGGATTCAAGCAATGCCCGTGGTTAGGGAATTTCTAGATGTGTTTCCCGATCAGTTACCTAGTTTACCATTAGATCGGGAAATGGAATTCACGATCGATCTAGTTCCAGTAGCTGCTCCTATATCTATTCCTCCATATAGGACGGCACCTATTGAACTGAAGGAGTTGAAGATTCAGATTCAGGAGTTACAAGAATAGGGTTTTATTAGACCCAGTGTTTCACCTTAGGAAGCTCCAGTGTTGTTTGTGAAGAAGAAGGATGGGACTTTGAGGTTGTGCATCGATTATGTTACCCCCAGAATTTTTTTTTTATGATTATTAAGCATGATTAGTGAATTTGAAGCATTAATGAACTAAATTAGATATGATAACATTAAATGAAGATTAGATGACATGAGTTAATGAATTAAATGAATTAGGTGATATGAATTAATGTAAGTAATGTATTAGTTGAATTTAATGTGATAGCATGAATTAAATATGTTAGGTGACATTTAATGAGTTAATTGGGCTTTGGGCCCAAATGAAATGAAAAGAAATGAAATGGGCTTGAGTAAGAATTTGGGCCTAAGTTATGTTAGTAGGAGAAATGAGAAAGAATTAAAGGAAGAAGAAAGTTGGGCTAAAAGCTTATTGGGCTTAAGTGAGTTAGTAAGTATATAAGGAGAAGAAGAGAAGAAAGAAAGTAGTCTTGCAAATTGAGAGAAGAGTAACGAAAATAGAAAGAAAAGAGAGGGAGAGAATTCGTGAGAAAGAAGAAGGGAGAAGAAGAAAGAAGAAATTAGGGTTTTGTTTCCCTAGAGTTCAAGAGTGATTTGAAGGAAAGTCCAAGTATTAAAAGTGTGGAGAATAGCTAGAGCATCATTTTGAGCCAAGAATCTCATTGTGAAGTTGAAGGTTTAAGGTAAGTCTTGGTTTTAATGTTGAACTTTTGGTTGGGTTTTGGTTGGAAAAGACTAGAAATGGAATGGGTCTAGTGATTTTGAAGTTTATTTCATGAAAGAAGTTATATGGTTTTTCAATTTGAGTTGAGCTTGATTTGGGTTTTGATTTTAATGAAGAGAGAGAAGGAAGAGAAGAAGAGCAAGAATAGTGCCAAGGAAACCAAGGATTTAAGCAAGAATTAAGGTAGGTTTCATATTTATCTTTATGTATATAAGCTATGAATGATAATAAATGCATGACATTAAT
>JANZLH020000395.1:1331060-1341495 GCA_026770325.2 Erythroxylum fimbriatum
TCATCAAAATTCCTCTTGCTTTATATCTGAATAATCATGAACAATTCTTCAATTAATCAAAAAGGCTCGGGGCCCAATACATTTCTTCAACAAACAAGAAGAAAAATGAAAGAACTTACCTTAAAACCTTGGTTCTTCACCTCTTCCACGAAATCTCTTCCCTTTCTCTTGGATTTCTTCTCTTCTTTCTCTTCCTTCCTCTTCTCTCTTCGTTTCTTTCTCCCTTCTCTTTCTTGGTCACGACAATGCCTCCCTTCCTCTCTTATTTTTGCCTTTATTTAACTCATTGTTCTTCCCTTTTTACCCTTCACTTAAGGGGTTCTTCCTATTATGCCCTCCTTTATTCTTTTAACCTCACATCTCAACTTCTAACTTCTTAACTTTTTATCTTAGATCAATTGAAGGAATTTTCTACCACTTCCTTCTAGACAATTGTTCTTCATTGTCTTAATTTTCCAATGACACCAAAATCGTTCAATTCGGTTCGTAAATTTGAGAGTTATGTCCCAAGCATTTCCGAACTATCCTTAAACTGAAACAATATTTTAGGCTCAACTTCCATCAAAAAATTGAAACTCTTAGAGACTAAATTAGAACTCAACTTCAACAGATAATTTGTAGGCCTATTTCTCTAGTTTAAATTCAAATCAAAAATCATCTCATTTCGATAACTAGAGAAGGAGTTACGGCTAAAACACCGAAGCATGTTCAATGTAACATTTTCCAACTTTTAACTTCACTTTTCACATAAAATCCATCTTGTATCTAAATCATCACTTTTATTTCTTCTCCATTGATTATCCTTTTCTTTACATATGACTAATCATCCTTTAATAAGCCTAGCTTATAAAAAGGTTCGGAGTCCAACAACTTACCTCATAAATTGCATGCCTTCTAGAATCCTAGAAAATCACAATCCTATCAACCTATTATCTAAACACTTCACAAATGTTATTTCTAATCAAAGTCTTTCCTTAAAGGTGTTCGAGTGTGTTGCTTTCTTACATATTTATAAACATCACATATCTAAATTGGAACCACAAGCAAAAAGGTGCATTTTTATTAGCTATTCCTTCATAAGAAAAGGTTTAAAGTGTTATGACCCTTCCAGTTGACAAAACATTGTATATTTTAATGTCATATTCCATAAGTATAAAGGCTTTATATAAATTCTCTCTTAATCAACTTCATATGGGAGCATTATAGAGAAGTTGTGTGCTTAAGTTCAATATCCTTTTAGACATAGGCATAAACTTTATTGAGAATCCATCATCATTTAGATGTTATACCATAAAACATTGGGTAGAATGTCGAATCTGAATCTGTATAAATTATTATAGCTATTAAATTTGAAAAAGTGCTAAATCTTCCAATGCAAAAATTTCTAATCCCACATTTGAAAAATAAACCCAACCTTTCATTAAAGATGCTACAATAAAATTCAAGAAGAGTATAGCCCTCAAAAGTGCCAAAATAGGTCCAAAAGCCAACACCAAGCATAAGTAATGAAAACACTTTGAACTTACCAATTTTCAAAACTAACAATATTGTCTCTTGTGAAGACCATCCAAATTGTGGTCTTGACATTCTCATTTCATTGAGAAAAGGAACATAGAAGTGTACTCAACATCCTATAACAATTTGTACCTACTCACATAAGCTATCCTCATAATATAAAAAGTTTTCTCTTCACTTTAATCTCAATCAAAATACCTAAAAAACTATATGACTTAAAAGATAGAGATTTGGAATATAAAATGAAAGAAGAGATGAGCCCTGGAAAAAAAATGAGACTTAGGATATTGTTATATATCTCAAGGAGAAAGGATAGTTGGCTATAAATGGGTCTTTATTGTGAAATTTAGGGCTGATGGAACAATTGAAAGATATAAGATGAGATTACTTAATAAAGGCTATATATAAACTTATTAGGTGGACTGTCAAGAGACCTTTGCACCAATGGCAAATACGAACATATTGAGAGTAAATTTTACAAACTAAAGAAAGCTTTGTATGAGCTAAAACAATTATGAAGAAAATAGTTTGGGAAGTTTAATAAGGTTGTGATGAAGGTTGGTTATAAGAAGAGTCATAGCGACCATACTTTACTAGTAAAACATTCATGTAAGCAAAAGATTATGGTCTTATTAGTGTATATGGATAATATTATAGTGACCAGCATTGCTGAAGAAAAGAAGATGAAACTGAGAAGACAATTGGATTGATAATTTGAAATTAAAGAGGCTGGTAGGCTAAAGTAATTCCTTGGGATTGAAGTGGCCTACTCCAAACAAGGGATATTTATATCCCTATGAAAATACTTTCTTTATTAACTTAAGAAAACTGGGTAATCTTGGGTGCAAACCTTTAAGCAATTCTATTGATCCAAATCATTGAATGGGCCAAGAAAGCAAGGAGGGAGCAGCTGTTGGTAAAGGATGCTATTAGACGCCAGTAGGGAGATTGATTTATCTCTCACACACTAGACCTAACATTGCCTATAATATGAGTGTTGGTAGTCAATTCATGTATGATCCCATGGGAGAAAATTTATAAGTAGTTCAAAGGATTCTCCAATACTTAAAGGCAACTCTAGGAAAGGGCACTTTGTTACAAAAGGGAAGCAATCTAACAATAGAAGCCTACGTTGATGCTGACTTCGACATAGGCTACTGGACTTTCATACTGCACTTTCATATTAATATGGCCATATTAAGTACAAAGGTAGGATTTCATACTATAGATCTCTGTGTTTGTAAACTTCTTTGGATTAGAATAATCCTAAAAGATTCCATGGGTAAAAGAAGTGGATCAATGAAGTTATAAGGTGAAAACAAAGTAGCTATTAATATTGCCTAAAACTTGGTTCAACATAATCAAATAAAACACATTGAGGTGGATAGGCACTTCATTAAAGAGAGGATTGATAGTGGACTCTATCATTCTTCACATAGCATTAGGAAATCAATTGGTAGATGTTCTAATAACTGAGGGATTGGCTGTGTCAAAGTTTCAAGAAATCACTAGTAAGTTAAGAATGGAAGACATCCTCTCGCCAGCTTGCGAAGGAGTGTTGGTTATAGTAGATTGTATATTATTTATTAATTAGAAAAGATGTATTTTTTTCATAACTTTAATTTTAAGAGTTTTTTCCTTATTAGTTATCTTCCTATGTTATTACTTAGTTTTCTATTTTATAAGGATCATTCGTGTTTGTATTCTCCTTTAATTACCGAAGTAATTACTTTGTGAATTGAAGAAAATATTATCATAAAACTTTATTTATTAAATATAAAATAATTAAAATTTTATTATGAAAATTCAGACTCTTATTATAATTAAAATTGAAAAATATTTTGGACTTTAGCTCAATAATTCTATTCTTAAAAATATTTTTTGTTTAAAAATATATAAACATAAATATATATTTAATTTTTAATTGATTTAATTTATAAATTTAAGTTGAAATTTTTTCATATTTTAATATTTCGTGTTTGGTACAATACAAAATTCAGAACAAATTTAGATAATAACAAGAGATTCACCTAAAATTAAGAATAATAAAGAAAAAGTAATTTAAACTTGTTAAATTGAGTCGTTTTATCGTCATTAACAAACTACTTAACGTAGCATGGCCATCCGGAGCTTACTATTCCAACAGCAATTTAACATCATATTAGCAATCAAAATGCGACTTTCTTCTTTCTACAACTTTGGATTTTAATCCTTCTTTACCCTGAAAAATGGAAGGCAATGATATGTTGGAAGTACGAGGAAAGCAAGCCTGAAAGAAGGTTAGCTAGGTTGAGTAGCTGAAGTTGACAGGTAGATCACTAAGCAGCTAAAACTTGACGGATTGAAGTTGAAACCTGGCTATATTAAGCAGGCATGTTAATAAGCAGTGACTGTCTAGTTGGTCCAAACTCATCAACTTCTTCCAGTGCGTGCTTCATTGGTAAAACTTTTCGACTACAAGATTCTTATCTAGTGTGTGCGTGTGTAGTGTAGGGTTGAATATTAGACCAGCTGGTCCTGGTCCTGGAGGAGGTCCTGCTTTGCCTGGATGGGGTCTACCACCGGCCCACCCACTACCAATGGTTTCCTTGACGGTCTCTTCAATGATTTGCGCAGTCCAGTGTCATATTGTTTACTAACAGCTTCCAATCCATTTTATTATCCCATGTTCTTTCTTTTCCTTGTTATTTATGTTAGCATATATGTTTTGGCATTATTTATTAATCGGACATATAAGATATTAGTTAGATATTTACTTGAATTTAAAAGGTATTTAGATAACGGTTCAGTTGTGATAAAATTCTATTTTAAGTGGGACTCTAATTGTGTGAGAGATTTGTGCATATCTGATGGTCGGGTTGGCCTAATGAGGCTCGGCCTAAGGAGGCCCACTTCTAAGCCCAGGCACAGACGGCCTGATAGCGGAAGATCGTTTCCCATGTAAACACGATGAGTCACGTAGAGATAAAAACCTAATGGCAACCTACTGCGTATATAAGGTAATGTTCAACCATGATAAAGGTACGAACTGAAAACCCTAGTCGTCTTCTTGTTCTCCAAAACCTAAAACTCTAAAAAAAGACTGACTTGAGCGTCGGAGGGGCCTACCGGGAAACAACCCCCGGAAAGTCTTTGTTTGTCTTGCAGGTTTTCCATAGGCGAAGACCCACGAGATCATGGATCAAAACAGCGATATTCCAGCCTTGCAGAATCTGGTTGAACCAGTTGGTCCCCACCGTGGGGCCCGGCATCAGGGCACCACGTCCAAAAATACACAAGTTAGTCAGGCAGCAGCATCCAATCCCGATATCGCCGCCGTCGCGGCTCTTGCAATGCAACGGATGGGTTTGCATCAACCCATTGCCCATCCGCCACCACACCTCGATTCCCGCATTCAATCTCCGCATCCGAGCGATCAGCCGCACCTCCACAACCAACACCAGGAAGAACAGAGCACGGCCCTGGAGGATGGTGCAGAGGTGAATTCACTTCCCAGTTCCCAGCGCCCTTTGGACGCGGATCCCCAAGCACCGCCGCAAATCTCCCTCACCAAGAAACAGCTGGAGGAGGCGGCCGATCTTTTGATCCGTCAAGTTCTGCAATCACGGCCGGAACAGCCGCAGAATCCTGCTCGGCATATTAGCTTGCCACCTGATCACCACTCTGCTGGAGCCCTAGAGAAAATCGTGGATGATCGAATTAATTTGGCCATGAGCTCTCGCCCGGGCCGAGTGCCTGCGCAGTATAGTTCTCCCTTCATTTCAGAAATTCTAGACACCCTCCCTGCCGCCGGAACCAAAATACCGACCCCAGAAAAGTATACTGGAAAGACCGACCCTCTAGACTACCTGCAGCATTTTCAGTCAATGATGAGTTTGCACTGCGTCCCCGACGCAATTCAATGCAAAGCGTTCTGCACTGCCTTTCAGGAGGGAGCCCGGAGGTGGTTTAATAGTTTGCCTCCGAGCTGCATTGCCTGCTTTGAGGACTTCAAGCTGTTGTTCCTCAACCAGTTCGCTACCAGTAAGCGGCCTCAGAAAACGGCTCTGGAGGTGATGCAGTTGACCCAAGGAAAGAATGAAAGCTTACGGGAATTCATTACCCGATTCAATAATGAGGCTGTAGAGGTTCCCGACCTCACCTGTTCGTCTATGTTGGCCGCCCTCATGAGTAATACGAGGGATGAGGAATTTAAGAAGTCGTTGGCTCTCGACCAGCCCCGGTCTATTCAGGAGATTAGGAGCCGTGCGGACAAGTATATTCAGCTAGAAGAAGTATTGAGAAATACGAAGCGCAGAGCAGATGAGCGGGAGCCGAGTGGTAGAGCCGATGATTCAAACAAGCGGCAGAGGGATAGATCTAGTTGGAGAAGACCAACTGACCGACGGGATCAACAACTGGAGTCCTTCACCCCCCTTAACTGGCGGTATGCAGAAGTGCTGGAGATCATGAGAGCTGAAGGTGAACCCTTCAAAGAACCCGGTGCAATGAGAGCTCCTCGAGACACAAGGAATCCCTCGTTATATTGCCGTTTCCATAGAGACGCGGGTCATGATACAGAAAGTTGCTGGAACCTAAAGAAAGAGATCGAGCTCCTTATCCAGTGGGGAAGGCTAAGTAGATTTCTGAGATATGGACAAAACCCCGGTCGGGATAGTGAGGGTGGAACCGACCGGTCTGACACTTGGCGAGGATATCAAAGGCAAAATGACAGACAGGGAGAAGACAGGCGGAATAGGAATCCGGACGCCCGGCCTAACGCGAGGGCATAGTCCAGGCCAAGAGAGGATAGAAATGCCGAGCGTCAAGACGACAGACCAGTCAGGGTCATAAATATGATCTTTGGGGGTAATGCAGCAGGTGGGTCGACCACCAAAGGGAGAAAGAGGTATGCCAGGCAGATCGGAGAGAGCTCATCCGCCAAAATGAAGAAATCGAGTGACGAGGTGATATCTTTCGATGAATTTGATTTAGACGGTGTTAGTTGTCCCCACGATGACGCGTTAGTAGCAACTTTGAATATAGATGGTAGCGATGTGAAGCGGGTGATGATTGATACGGGCAGCTCGGTCGACCTGTTATATTACGACGCCTTCAGGCAAATGGAAATCCCTGAAGAGCGGTTATTGCCAATAGAGGGGCCCATCAAAGGGGTGACAGGAGCATCTGCCTACCTGTTCGCTCGGGTAGCGTTGAATGTCAAATTCGGGCAGAAGCCATGCCAGGTGGAGAAGAGTGTGGAGTTCCTGGTCGTCAAATTTGCAGGGGCATACAATGCTATAATTGGGAGAGCTACCCAAAATGCGCTTAGAGCGGTCGTCTCTACCTACTACCAGGCAATGAAGTTTCTGACTCTGCACGGAACTGGTGTTGTCAGGAGCTAGCAGAAAATCACCCGGGAGTGCTATTTGGCATAAACGAGGGCCCTTGAGGGAGCAGTAGTGTTGACGGGCTCTTTAGGTGTAAGAGCAGAGAAAGAAAGCCGGCAGTAGATAAGTTTTATTTTAGTATATTTGCTTCTTTGTTTGCACTTTCACTACTTGTGTTTTGGGTACCTTTTTTCTGACCCCATTAGTCAAGTTTTTTAATGGCCCATGTCGCCTTCATTAATAAAGAATTTCAAATTTCTTGACAAAGGATCTCGCCAAAATACACCATAGTGAATGACAGATCGCACGACGTGTCGGTCACATTCTCGACATAGCTCCGCCCTTGAGCAAAGCTCGGGCCTCGACAACATGATTTTTCGACACGATTTCGACACGGCTCGCCCTTGAGCAAAGCTCGGGCTTCGACATTCGATATTCGACAAGTTTTCGACATAGCTCGCCCTTGAGCAAAGCGCGGGCTTCGACATTCGATATTCGACAAGTTTTCGACATAGCTCGCCCTTGAGCAAAGCTCGGGCTTCGAGATTCGATATTCGACAAGTTTTCGACATAGCTCACCCTTGAGCAAAGCTCGGGCCTCGACAATCGACATTTGACAAGATTTCGACACAATTCGTTCTTGAGCAAAGTTTGGGCCGACTTTCGACTTTCGACAAGACGTCGACATAACTCGCCCTTGAGCAAAGCTCGGGCCTCCATAACACGATTTTTTGACAAAATTTTTGGCGTAGCTCGCCCTTGAGCAAAGCTCGGGTCTCGACAGCACGTTTTCCGATAAAAATATCGACATAGCTCAGCCCTCGAGCAATGCTCGGGCTCCGATAACGTTTGAACAAGTTTCAAATGAGATTAGAAATACAAAGCACTTACGCGTATCTGACAGAATTACAAAGCGAGTTAAGGATAACAATTAAGTTTTTATTTCAGAAACCTTGACCCCGGCCACAAGCCCGACCGGATGAGCCTCAGAAAGGAAAATAGAAGCAAAAATTACTCTTTTGGAGGGGGAGGCGAGCTAGCAACAGGCTCGGAAGAGGTAGCCTCGAAGGTCGACAGCACGACCGGGGCAGAGTCAGGAGGAAGAACAGTCGAACCGGTAGGAGGGGAGGCTGGACGAACGGTCAAGACAGGACAAGAGTCTGCAGGAAGAACAGAAGAGACACCCTCGAGAGACTCTTTTTCCTCCTCATCCGAGCTAAGATCTAGCTCATCATCCGGGATGTCCCGAGGTTCTGCTTCGATTTTCTCCACAAGTTCCCTTAAAGAAAGGCCAAGATCAGGGGGAATCATTGGCTCGGCGTATTCCTCAAAAGAAAGAGGATCCGACCCGTCAGGAACATGAATGCTATGGCAGCTCTGCAGAGTAGAGAGAATCAGGTCGCAGGCGTACTCATGGCATTCATCTTCTAAATACCGCTTTTTCCATCGCTTGATTGCAGCGATCCTCTCCCTTTTAACGGAGCTTTGCAACTCCTTCACCCTTTTCTCGGCATTTGTTTTGTCCTGCATCGCTTCGTGGCAGTCTTCGAGAAACTTGAACCGGAGCTCTCGTTCCTCCATTATCTTAGAGTTGGCGGCGCGTAGCTCATCCATCAATCCCACGTTGCTAAGTTGCAGCGCCTGGTACTTTTCCTCCAACTCGCCCCTCGCCGCGATCACTCGACTTTTCTCCTCCTCCCCCGACTCGAACCGAGCTTTCCAGATGTCTCTCTCATTCTCCAAGAACTTTTTCTCTTCCTCCATAGAAGAAACCTGAGCCCGCGCGAGGTCTCTTTCCTCCGTTACCCTTGCAAGTTTTTCTTTCACGTTGGAAAGCTCCCGAAGCTCAGCTTTCAAAGCATTGCGCTCTTTGGCGCGGCAGTGCATAGCGTGGGCAAATGACAGGCCCTTCGCACAATGGCGGATGAGGCGAACCGATAGCTCGGGGTCATCCAGCCGGCTCACAAGTTCCTCGTCAGCAGGAGGAGTAATTTTCTCGGCGACATGGAGCGCCACGTCCAAGCTCGTAAGCGACACAGTCTTGTCCAGACTAATCACTGGCTCCCACTTGTCGACGCTCGTCAATCGCCTTTGCCCCTTGCCCTTATCCGACTTGGCTACGCGACGTTTGCTTCTCTCCGCCTCCTTTTTCTCCCTACCAGATCCCGCTGAGGAAGGAAGCCGGTCAAGAACCCAGGCAAGTTTCCTCTTTTTAAGAAGATGTTCTGCCTCCTCCACATCATCTCCCCCTAAGTCCACAACTGGGGTCAACACCGTTGGTAGCACCGGATCCGCCGCCCAGACGAGCGCTGTAGACGGCTCTGAAACAATTGGTTGAGCAACCTCCAAGCCCGACCCCCCCTCCTTTCTCGGCTCTTCGGTCTTCTTGGATGGTTCAACAGCCCGTCGTTGGCCATTAGAAGGGCTGGAGGATCCAGAAAACACGCTAGCTCTCACCATGGCTGCACAAATATGGAAATAGGTAAGAGGATGAAACTAAAGTCTACAAACAACAGCAGATAATGAAATCATAAAGGATCAACCAGGAGTGGCATCCTCTTCTCCTACCCCGCTAATACTGGGCGGGGGGCTAATTAAAAACGAATTGGCCGAGGCCCCTCCACGATATGGCATAAGCAGATGATCAAAGTCATATTGACCAAGCGCCTTAATACGATCTACCACCAATTGTTCTTCCCCATTGAGAAGGAGATTGGACATGTCGTTCCACTGCTCGGCTAACGGGTATCTCCACAGCTCAGATCCGAAGGGTGACTCCGGAGGCCTCACAAATAAGCACTTCGTCCTCCACGACTGAACCTTCGAGGATGTTCCCGCGGGACGGTACCGCGCATCTCTGTATAGAAAAGAAGGAATTCCAGCCCCGGCGCTCGAGCTCTGATTCATCTTCAAGAAAAGGAGCAAGATGCTGACCAATGGAGGGCAACCGAAATGGTGGCACAGTAAAGCCAGCCTGTTAATAAATCTCCAGCCATTCGGAGGGATCTGGCTCGGCCTCAGTTGGTATGTGCGACACACTTCGTCAATAATAGGGGCGTAAGGAAGCCTCGCACCACCAATCGAGAAAACGCTGTCTGAAACAGCGAAGTACCCTCCGTAACTACTATGGATCCGCTCGCTCGCCGCCGCCAATCGAGGTCCCCACGCTGAGGGGATGCTGTATTTCAGAACCAGGCGATTTAAATCCACAGCCTTCAGCGTCGAGCGGTCATCCGGAGGATTCTCGACAACTAGCCCGTCCTTCCGGGCACTCACCCCAGTTTTCTCAATTCCTTCTGCTTCAAGCGCCACATTTCCGCCAGCCTCCGGCGCCTCCACAATTTCCGCCATCATCCCCGGCGGCCCAACCACTAAAGCCTCTTCAGCAGTTTCCCCCCTGGGGCTAACCCCCCCGCTAGAGCTAGTCGAAGACATGATTATAAATGGAAAGTCTAGGGGATAAAGAGGAAAAACGGACGTACCTAGTTAAGAGTGGAGGTTTGTGGACGGTGATGAAAAAGATATTCTGGTGACTGCAAAGAGCAGCTGAA
>JANZLH020000395.1:1353020-1368217 GCA_026770325.2 Erythroxylum fimbriatum
CCGATAGAGGGCATTCGCGTTTGCAGTGTCTTGGAATCCGAAAAAGAGGCAACCTATTCACGACAATAAGGTATTTTCGTACATCCTTGGTGTTTTCGATTATACTTCACGATGTTGTATGGTCTTTTCCACAGAATATTTTGAATATTCAGGCCATATGCGATCCAATATGAAATTCCACAAGTTTAATTTTGCTCCCAATGTCTTCTTTTAGAAGAAACTCTTTCTCTAAAATGACAGCATGTTTTGAAAAAAAAAACACATTTTGTTCTGAAAAATGGTAGAATTGATATCATATAGTTTCCTTAAGATATCCTACAAACAGACACTTATCAGATTTAGCTTCAAGCTTATGTGACTGAATCCGCTTCACATAAGCAAACCAAGCCCAAACTTTCATATGATAAAGGTAGGGTTTCCTATTAGTCCATATCTTATATGGAGTAACATCAACTGACCTGGATGGGACTCTTTTTAATACATAAACATAAGTTTCAAGTGCATACTCCTAAAAGGATTTTGGTAAATTCTCTAAACCCATCATAGACCTCACCATATCTAACAAGGTTCGGTTTCTCCTCTCAGCCACACCATTGTATTGTGGCATGTAAGGTGGAGTCCACTGGGACAATATTTCATTATCCCTGAGATAATCCAAAAACTCTTAGCTTAAGTATTTACCATCTCGATCCGATCGAAGTGATTTAATACTTCTCCCAAGTTATTTCTCAACTTCAATTCTGAATTCTTTGAACCTTTCAAGGGCTTCATACTTGTATCTTATAAGATACACATACCTATATTGAGAATGACCATCGATAAAGGTAATGAAGTATACGAAACCACCTTTGGCATGTATAGACATCAGACCATGTACATCAGTATGTATTAGGTCTAAAAGTCATCAGATGCCTTCTTCTACTTCAAGGACTCAAGATAGACCTTACAGTTTCTCTTTTAGTGGCCATCCTTACCACAGTGGAAGCAAGTTCCCTTCGAGGCAGTCTTCTTTGCTTTCTTGACACCTTCCTTAGGCTCTATGAATTTCTTCTTCTTTTGGCTCTTTTTTTCGACCAGAAGAGTCCACCAGCATTACAACCTTGTCCTTGCAGATAGATGGCTCAACTGCCTTAAGCATGTTGACTAGCTCAGGAATTGTGCTGAATATATTGTTCATCTGATAGTTAAGAACAAAATGTGAGTAACTAGCGGTTAAACCCATCAGAATTAAGTCAATACTTAATTCATGATCCAAAAGAAAATCCAAGGAGGCCAACTGCTTAATGTAGCCATGCAGTAGGTATCGATCATACCAACTGCATCTCTAATACAACTATCGAATCTAGTGTTATCAACTGTTGATGTGTGCACACTCACTGGGTTATCAACTCTTGACACATGTACATCTAATGTGCACTGCCCAACTTTGCCTCTATCCACATTGATCTTGAGTTTGCTCAACAAACCAACGCTTCTAGTAAAAACTGACCCATTAATCTAGAAATCCTATTTCCATGGTTCGAACATATCCGTATAAAGTGGGCTTAGGTTTGCCCAACAATCCTAACTTTAAAGGGACTCTGGCTCTCATCATATTAAAGGAAGGCGTTAGTTTTGGTATTCTAAGTAAGGGGTTTGACTAAGGTCTATATATATATATATATATGAGTTAATATCTATAAGATCATCTAAGTTAGATGAGACTATATAGTTACTATAACTACATGGCATGATATGTACTACATAATCAAATTGGGCCTAGGCCCATAACCATCCATCATGCAAGCCCACACATTCTCCTAACCATGCATTCTGTAATGCATATATGTAAACATGTCATTTTGGTTATGACATCTTATGGATCCTAATACGAAAGGCCCAATCCAACACTTGGATCTAAGCTCAATCCAACACTTAGATTTACTATCTTCCTTTACTAACTTAGCTAAATTTACTATTGTATGTTATTTCATTTGGAATTAATATTAATCTAATTAACATGAATGCCTAATTCCAAAAATTAATTCATAATTAATTTACCTTAAAATAATTATTTGATATCCAAAATTAAACAACTTCAATTTTGTCACACCTGCCAATTTTTCTAGTCTTACTAGAAAATCTATTGCTCTACTAAAATTAATTCAAATTAATTTCTATAATTTCACAAAATATCTAGAACATCAGATAATCATTCTAAGAATCTCTAGGTCTTTTCATGATGATCAAAATAATTTAGGAATCACCCAAAAATTATTATGATCATCGAAATACCGATAAGACATTCCTTCTGATTTAACCAAAAAAAATACTGATAAGACACCAAAAACGACAAATATGACTTCTAAAATTTTTTTGGAAATCAAATTTCAAGAAAATCATTTAGGAATGCATCAAAAATCAAATTAACAAATTTTTATCACATAAAAATACTTTTAAAGTTCTAGAACCTAAATATAAACATACAAAAATATCACACAAAACAGATCCTACAATTTTTAGAAAACTGTCCAGATCTAGAAAATTGATTGATAAAATTATTAAAACATTTTTAATAATTCTACAAAAATTATAGAGGCATAAAAACATCCCAAATATGTTCACATAATTTTTCCAGGATTAAATTTCACGAAAATCATGTATAACCTCATCAGTTTAGCAAATAGACATCAAATGCCTAGCAGAAAGATAGATTTCATGCATGTTCTTGTAAATTCGAAATTAAATATTTTAATCACATTAAAATTATTTTCAATCAAACTGAATCATTCACTTACATCTTATGAACAGATTGGTAAAATAAAATCTTGAAAAACACTTTTTATAATTAATTTCAAGCAAAACATTACAGAACCCTAAGCTGTCACAACCATGAAAACAGTTTTCACATGTCATGTATTCTATATCTAACAAGGCACAAGATGTTTTTGATACCACTGTAAGGTTCCGATCATGCATCTCATACATGATATATATCAAATATATGTAGCGGAAAATAAAACGGAATCTCAAAAACCAGATCTGCTCATGCATAGATTTGGAAAACCAAAACATGAAATGTAAGATGTTTACATACCTTTCTGACGATCTCCTTCGTTCTTTAATCTTCTCAATGTTGGGTTGTCGTAAACCACAACGACCAACGTAGACCGTCTATAATAAAAGTCCATATGAAGATAGAAGGATAAAATCTCACTAGGAGATGGCTAGAATTCTTTGTTTATGCTTGCAAAGATAAGAACTCTTGTGAGAGTTAGAGAGAAAAAAGTGTGTGTATGAGAAAGAACCTTTCTTTTTCTTGTGTCTTACACAAGATGCACGAAAATCATCTATATTTTTCGCACCATTTGGCCTTCCATAACCCCTACCACTAATAGAGAGTTATGGGAAGTTAATGGTCATGAATAGCATGCATTAATGGAAGTTATGGAAAATTAAAGGTCATGAATATTATGCATTAATGGAAGTTTTGGAAAGTTAATGACCAAATTGGCAGCCAACAACACTTGTTTCTAATCTATGGCATGCAACATTTTCTACTATGATCACATCGTGATACAATTCTGAAACACTCTCTCATATCTTGAATCATAATTCAAGACCATTTTATTCATCCTTCGGATCTCCTATGTGTGTGACCCATTAAATTCTCGGTTATATTAACTACTTGAATTAACACTTAATTCAAGTAAGTCAAGAGAAGCATCTAACAACACGTCATAACCCTCAATTGACTGAAAAGTTAGTGGTTTGACTATGAACCCTTTCATATGCAATGTTACCATGCTATTCATTCTTTCACCATCTATACCCCACATAGATTAGAGTACGATCAAAGTGTCAAATCCCACTAGACTGACTATGTCATATTTAGTCTAAGTGATATTAGATCTTATTCTGAGGATCTCATTACTCTATATGTCATTGAAGACTCTCTTCATGACACATATCTCCTCTGGCCAAAGACTCCCAAGTAATGACCTCGACAAGAGGCCGTGGGTATTATCTCCTTCTAGCAGGAGTGGTGAATGCTTTATTGGCTACTCCATTACCTCTGAATATCTCAAGCTGTACCCAATCACCATCTTGGGAGTAACCCTTGAAGGGCATCGATGAATGGAGTCATAGCACAGTATCAATATCTGAGATATCTTTGAGCACCTCAAGTCAAAGGATACTTGCACCATTGCTACGATGAGACTATCATTGACATTGGAATAAAATATCTATATGATTGTCTCATAGTAGGTCATTCCAATGTACTTACTATCCTTAGTAAGCATCCACATGTTACACATGTTGTAACATTTTTATGTTTAAGGCCTTGTTCAAATAAGATGAACCATAAATGCCCAAGTCTTCTTCATCCTTAGCTTGAAGCAAATTAACCAATGTTTTTTCTTCCTTTATATCCAACAAGCCTCCTAAAATAATTCTCAAAAGGCCATTAGAAACTTCATCAATATACTTATCTTGAATCAATCCATTCAAAGCCTCATTAACCTTCTTCCTCCTAAATCTTATAAATGGTCTATTAGGCATAAGTAATAGATCCTTTGAATTTTGACTACTTATGTTTGCATCAATCTACTTATGATGATTAATGTTGACCCTAGAGAAAATGTTTCCTTGGGTTTATTTTTGCTTTAAATGTATGTGATTTCAACATCCATCTTTTTATTCACTACTAGAAAGCTTATGGAATCAAAACTCAACTTCATCTCACTTTCCAAACTTTTAGTACAAACTGACAAAAGTGAGTGGTGAGCTATTTGGATTGAATAAATCCATATTTGTGAATGTCAAAAGGTAGATAAGAAAAAAAAATTAATTCTTATAACAAAATTCTTTTACCCTTAAGGCAATTGAAATTGTTATGAAACCCGCTTACTAGAAAAAGAACTTAATGCTCTTTATAATATAAAGGAAGTCACATGGAGACAAAATTCTTAATACCTCTAGCTAATATATGAAAACAAAAATACTAAATTCTTTAGTTGTAATATAATATCAAATCTATGGGATTCTTCTAAGGTGCTTCACTCAAACAAAAATAAATTATATTCATCTTGTTTGATTTTCCCCCTTGTTGTATGCTTCTATTAGTTACAAAATGTTTAAAATCTCATTAACCATCTTCAAAGAAGGGTCTTCTTTTATATTAATAATTTTCTTCTCCTTAGTCAAAAGATTAAATTAAATATGTCTTGTTCCATATACATCTAAACAAGACTCTAGAACTGGATAACTTCACTTCTTTATTTACTAACACTTTTGAAACTCATTTTTGTGATAGACTATGCAAAGTAGTTTTGGAGTTCTCAACGAAAGTCAATCCTTTGATTTGGTGAATCATACTTTCATATGATTGATCCCAAAAACAAATTCATCTAAAAGCATGAAAATTTTTTGTCCAATTTTCTTATGCATTATCTCTTACAAAGCGGTTTCAAAATTAATAGAAAATTAAAGTAAACCTCTTTTGGACAAACAAATTTTGAAAAACCAAAGTTCTTTCATTGCTAGTCATTTAATCAAAGAGAACATTCTAATGGCTTTTAAATATATGCATTGTTTCAAAAACTAATGAAGACTATAAAAAAGAAACATGGCCTTCAAGTTTGACATTTCTAAAGCATTTGAAAAAATTGAATGGTCTTTCCTCCCTCATGTTATAAAGAAATTGGGGTTTAGTTGCTAATTTATAAACGTCTTTTTGAGATATATTTGTTGACCAAATATGTTTGTAACACCATGATTTTGATTTTTAAAAAAATTACTATTGATGAATTTACTTTTAGTGATATTAGTTATATTATAGGGGAAAGTTTAATAGAAGTTCAAATTGAACAAAGGACTCAGTTAAATGTTTGGAGAGCAAAGTTGAGCATATATACAATTCAAGTGAAGAGTTAAAAATAAAGGGAAATCAAGCATATTAGACTTGATTAAATGATTATAATCCTTCTTGTAACCTTGTCTTGGTCATTTCATTAAATTAGGAACTCAGTCATTGCATGATTATTTGCATCTAGGATGTAAACTTAAATCCTTTCATAATAAATAGAAAACTTATTTTTATCTTTAAAGAAAATTTCTTGATCATTAAAATAATTTTGGAAAATTTTTGAAAAGATATTGGATCTAGTTTTAGCCAAAGTAATGTGATTTGATCTTTAAAAGAATTGAAAATCATTAGAATGATATTTTCAAACACATTTATTGATTAATGTATAGGTGCAATTGACCATCAAATAGATGTGATCAACCAATATGTTGTTTTTGAAAACACTGGTCGACCAATGTTTAGGTGTTATTGACTAATGTATTAGAAGAAATGAAAAATTGTACACCATACGTTTGCATGTCATATTGGTTAAAATATTAGTTGACCACTATGACATATTGGTTGACTGATGTCAATGTTACTAGTCATTGTAATAAATAATTTTTGTTTATAATGATTTTTAAGGTTTAATGAATATAAATAGACTATATATAAGTTGTGAGAAAATTTCTAGACATAAGAAAAAGTTGCTAAGAGTCTTACGAGGCTATAAAAAGCATATATACGTTACATAACACATATTGAGCCCTTTTTCATTGATATGAGTAAAAGGAGTTTTTTGAGTTATATGCTTATTATTAAAAGGGAAATTAATTAGGATACACTTTATGAGAGTTACTTTTTATTTTAAACAAGACTTGTAAAGGATTATTCTTCACTTGCAATAAAGCAAGATAATTATACGGGGTTGCTCTTCACCCATGGCAAAGAAGATGTTGTATTGAGAGTTGTTCGTCACTCATTGAAGGAAGTGTTTAGTGAATTCTTAAATGGAGTTTGATATTAGAAGTAAATTATTAATTGTTTGGTCGGGCCACCATAAATTGATTTTATCTATCTTTCTCTACTCTCTTTTATTTATTATTGAAATTGCTTTATAGTTATTTTATGTGAATTTACTAAAATCCTTTATTAGAATAGCCAATTAATTCATTAGTTTATAAACAGGAAAAAAAAATGAACACATAATTCACCCCTCTCTTATGTGCTATATTGGGACCAATAATATTTGTTTAATTTTTTTCTTCTTCCTATTCAACCATTCATCTGTGCCTTCTTTCAAACTATCAAGAGGCTTAGATAAAGGAATCCTCTTTTCTCATTTTAAAATATCCATGAAAGCTCTAAGTACTTGTCTAATTTTTGAATTTAGGGTCAAAAGGCTAAAAAATTTCTTTATTTGTAAGAGTTGTTCCCTTATTTCTCATATCCTATTTACCGATATTTTCATTTTTTAAGTGACAAGGGAAAATTATCCAAATGTTATTTTCATTTTTTTTATCAAGCTTCTAGTCTAAATAAAAATCTTCAATAATAAATAATTATTTTCAATCTTAGACAAATACAATAATTTTATAAGAAGGTTAAGTATTCACTCCTCTAAGCGACATGGTAAATAATTTGACCCCTTGACAATGTTAAGCAATCTAAATTCTAATATTTAAACATATCCATGAGAATTTCAGAAGAAAGATTGGAGGATGACAACAGAAACACCTATCACTTTAAAGGTAAAGAAATTTAATTTAGTTAGTAGTACTTCAAGCTATCCCCTCTTATATAACGTCATCTTTTAAGTTTCCTATAAATTTCTTGACAGAGTTATCTTCATTAGAAATAGTAAACCATTGCATGGTCTAGGCCTGATTCGAAGGTCGATTGAGCTTGGCTCATATCGTATAATCTTAAACTTGATCATGTTTTGTTTTTTGGTGAAGAGGATAAACAAAACAAGGAGGCCTAATTAAGGTCTCAAAAACGCCACCGACAAGGCATCATTCTGTGGAAGGGCAATGACTAGTTTTTGACAATACTTCATATTATTCTCAGCTTCATCAACAACAATAATATGTACAGAAAAATCGAGCCAATATTTGATCTCGCACGTGTCGAAATAATCACAATTTTTTTTCGTTTGATTTTTTGAAAGATAAGTTTACTTAAAATTCTATAAAAAGATAAAACATAAATTATAATAAGCATGAATTGTAATTCATACCTTATTTCGAATCTTGATCATTTTCTTCTTGTATCCTTCAGACCATCTATATTTTCGGCTCATCTCAATCCTTGTAGCCACATAAGAGTTCAGCCTCTATTGATATCCACAGAACAAGTTACGGGAACTCTGTAATTATTATAAAAAGGTTTTATATATGTCGGACATTAGGTCTGGTTAGATTATTAAGCCAGAACTTGAAATTCAAAACGTTGTTCGTGGGGCGAGGGTCCAAGCGAGTCCTCTTGGAAATGCCATGAATCCCCCTTCAAAGCTTACCCTTGCAAGATAGGCTCGCAGCTTTGGAAACGGAACATTGTCTTATACTCTATTATCCGCAGAATCTGCTGAAGAAAAAGAGGAAATTATTATTTGATTGCTCTATTCGCATGTCATGCTACTCGTTCTTTATGGTTTGTTAGCGCACTCAGAATGAGACAAACATAAACCACTTACTTCGCTTTTGTTGATTGTTGTTTTCATGGTATTATCTCCATCGTCGATAACGCATTGGAAGAAGGGTGGTGATTGGATGTTTTTGACGCAATCAGAATCTTTTCATAACCTCGGGGAATCACTAACTGGGATGCAGGTGTTCGACCATGGCTGGTCATGTCCTTCGGTTGGCACCTTGAAGATGAAAAGAAAGCAGGCTGTGAGGTCATTATACGAACTTCCCTTCACAGATTTGTGTTGAAATTATTTCTCGCAAACAAAATAGTCATATATCACCACTTGCTTCATGCTTGTCAGTATATTAACCTGAAAACTAAAGCTGTACTACAGGGGTCACGAAAATTGCAATTTATTATTCCAAAACTGTAGATTGGATAGGATGATGATACCAAATATTCTTATCCACAAAAAAAACCCAAAATGGAGGCGACGGTTGGATGACCCCAAGAACTTACCTGGACCTGACTCAGCATGCAATAATTTTGTACCAGTATGTGGTAGTTGGCCATGTGGTGTCAGCGTATCAACAGAAACTGGGTTGGTATTTCTTATCCACATAAACGTATGGCTTGTTTACTTTTGTGAGTGAATTGTTCCTGGTCTCATCATAAATCCAGCTGCTTTTACATCAACTGTGAATTCTTACAATTGGAATAAGGCAACAGATCTTCTTGGCTGTTCATTTATATTATAGCAAGACAGTTGGGAGGGATAGAGGAGCTTTATTGTTCAAAGAATCTGGGCATACCAGAGCGATTTGGTTGTCCCCTTGGAAGGAACATTACATTAACATATTTAATGCACGTATATATGAAAATGGTGGATAAGGTTTCTTTGCAAGTGTCCATGGTCTAAGTTCATGTTCAAATAGTTTCCTTTTTTTTTTTTTTTTTTGGTCTTAGATCAGGGTATCCACTAGCAAATTCAGTGACTAATCCTCTCGCTGATTTGTAGGCACCTCACAGAGTGTGATAGCTGGCTCAAAGATTTAAGGCTGCTCCATACTCAAAGTCAAAAATCGAACCCCTGTCCTTTAGTTAAGGATAAATGAGTCCCTACTACTCAACCACACCCCTTGAATTAATAGTTTTCTTTTTTTAATAATTCATAATTAAGAACACAAAAAAGATTGGATGGAAAGTTTTTTATTCTATATACGAGATATGTCTTCCTCCAAATTAACAATTTTACGAGATTAACGAAATAAAGAACAGAAGAAATAGGAAATGAAACACCCCTATTTTACAATTCAAACAATTTATAACTTCCATTTAATGCACACCTTTTTACTATCAAGTCAACACAATTTTTTTCTTTTGAAATTTTGGCACTCCCTAATTGGGAAACGTGGCATACGTTCTTCAGTCCTCCCATGTGGTCAGAAAAAGCGCGTTTATATAACGTGGAATCACCCTTCAAAGCATCTCTCGTACACGTCTCTCGCCATCCACTGTTTTTCCTCGCTAGTCGCTACCCAAACTATAATTTTCTTCCACATCCTCGCAAACCAAACACCCAGTCATACTCCTATCCCCCAAAAATCTCCAGACCCATTCGACTGTACCCTCTTTCTTCATTCGACTCTACCCTCTCTTTCTTTCCCATCTCCTGAAAACAACTTCCAACTTTCCCTAATCTCAAAAGCGAGTTTTATTAATTTCCCATTTCCTTTTCCTTTTTTTTTTGGATTATCTTTTCGTGTGTAAAGATCTGCAGATGGAGGTCTCTGTGATGGCGAGTTCTCAGGCAAAGATTTTCAGGAGCGATTTATTGTGCAGAGATCTGAGGTTTTGTTGTGTTCCTCGTAGCCCCAGTAAAATTTTCTTCTGGGATTCAAGTGCCAGGTTGAGAAATTCTCGCCTTCGCTTTTCCTTAAATTCTGCTCTCCCATCTGAACCTGTAAGATCTGACAAGGCTGCTGCGCTTAGTCGATCTAAACCGGTAAGAGGATTTCAAAGATTTCCTGTTTCCATTCCTTTTTCCTTTCCTGTGAAATTGAGATGGCTTTTGGTTTGAAGCAGAAATGATTTCTTTTTATTCATTTTGTTTTATGTTCCTATTTCCGTTTGTTAATTCTGGGTTTCATGGGTTTTTCTTTAATTTAATCTTTGTAAGCGATTACTGTTTGTTGGGGAAAATATTTGGAAGGAGAAAAGATTGTGTCTTGAACATAAAATAGTGAAATATGCGAGGTGGCATGTGGTTATTATAAGGTGATTTTTGTTCTTGAATGCGTTAAATTTCTGTTTCTGTTTTACACGCTAATGTGTATTAGGACGATGATGCCAATTATTCAGGTTGATGGGGTGAGAATATTTGTTGGATTGCCTCTGGATGTAATTTCAGATTGCAATACTATAAACCATGTTAGGGCGATCACTGCTGGACTTAAAGCTCTTAAATTGTTGGGAGTTGAAGGTGTGGAGCTTCCAGTTTGGTGGGGAATAGCTGAGAAGGAATGTAAGGGGAAGTATGAGTGGTCTGGCTACCTTGCTATTGCAGAGATGGTCCGGAGTGTAGGTCTTAAGCTTCATGTCTCACTTTGCTTCCATGCTAGTGAACAACCAAGAATTCCTCTCCCTGAGTGGGTTTCTCGAATTGGTGAATCCCATGCTTCCATATACTATGCAGACAGGTCAGGGAATCATTTCAATGGGTGCCTGTCATTAGCTGTTGATGACTTGCCTGTTCTTGATGGGAAGACTCCTGTTCAAGTTTACCAAGATTTTTGTGAGAGCTTTAAGTCTTCATTTTCACATTTAATGGGCTCGACGATCACGGTAGTGAAATTTGATTCATTGTTTTCATAATTAAGCGCCAGGAGTTTTGATAATTATTACAGGCATAATTGATGGCTCATGTACTATTTGCTTTTGCAGGGTGTTACGATGAGTCTTGGACCAGATGGTGAGCTACGATATCCTTCCCATCATCTGCTAAGCAAAAACAGCATTATACCTGGAGTTGGAGAGTTCCAATGTTATGATAAAAACATGATTAACCTTCTTAAGCAACATGCTGAATCGACAGGTAACCCCTTGTGGGGGCTTGGTGGGCCTCATGATGCACCTGGTTATGACCAGTTTCCGCGTTCGAACAACTTCTTTAAGGATGAGTGCGGATCATGGGAGTCTTCATATGGAGACTTTTTTCTTTCCTGGTATTCAAGCCAACTGTTGTCTCATGGCGATCGCTTGCTTTCTGTTGCCTCTGCTGCATTCAGTTGCACTACTGTCTCAGCATATGGTAAAGTCCCGCTTGTGCATTCGTGGTACAGAACCCGTTCACATGCGTCTGAATTAACAGCTGGTTTCTATAACACTGCCAACAGAGATGGTTATGAAGCAGTTGCAAAGGTGTTCGCTAGGAATTCGTGCAATATGATCTTGCCAGGAATGGATCTTTCTGATGAGCATCAGGCTCAGGAGTCTCATTCAAGCCCAGAATCATTGCTTGCACAGATTAGATTGGCTTGTAGGAAGTATGGGGTTGATGTTTCTGGACAGAACTCATCAATTTCTAAAGCTCCCTATGGTTTTGAGCAGATGAAGAAAAACATGAGAGGTGATAAAGTTATAAATTTGTTCATGTATCATAGAATGGGAGCTGATTTCTTTTCACCAGATCATTTTCCTTCTTTCACTGGGTTTATTAGAAGCCTTAATCAACCTGAGATTCATTCTGATGATCTTCCTGAGGAAGAAGTTGCTGAACCTCAACAGATGAGTACAGATTCGAGCATTGAAATGCAAGCAGCTTAGAACTTAAGCGTTAAGTTGGACACATTTACTGTAAATACAAAATTATGTGCACCGATTGTATGAGAAGAGACTAGATAGCTATAATTATATGGAGTATATTTGTTCAATATTACTATCTGTGTGCTGCCCATACGTTTACTTTCGAGGAATTGTAACGTAGGAAACAAACCATAAATGGCAACAACAGTCTAGGACACTAAAGATAATAAAGCTAGAAGAGACGGCTTCTGCATTCTCGTTCAGAAAAAGCTCTTGGGTAGTTTAGAGCCAATTGAACCGGACAAATCGGCTTCGTAAAAAAGTCGAGCATCTTCGAAATCAATAACTTCTCTTAAAGTGGCCATTTGTGTTTCTCTATCTTTTTTTCTTTCAATCCTTTTTGCTTGCAAGTAGAAATAAACTTGCTTCCGCATAATATTTAGAACGAACTGCAGGAACTTAGTTCAGACTTTTATTCTGCGCACAATGGTGTAAGACATAAACGTAACACTGCTCTGTCCCTTCTATTGACCTCTTTATATATTTTAAATTCTGAATCATGCAGCCATCTCACAAGCTTCAAAACGAGCTGCAGCCGTTTTGCATTCCTTAAAGCATCACTATGCAGTCTCCGACCAACTCTTATTGCTTAAAGAGATCTCAAAACTGCACCACATGAACGAATGCAAGAAAGGATTAATAATTGCCCTGTTAATAATTCTACAGAAGCAATCTAGAAGTAACTTCACTTGGAAAGTAACGAATAATTCCTTCTTTTTTTTTTCATTTATCAATCTGATTACATATATAGATTGTTTGCTGGTACATATGGCCATAAATCAATCCACCAATTACGGACCATGTTTGATGGAGGATTTGGTGGGAGGAACATATGGGACATAATTCCAACAACTTCTAGGTTCTACATTTGGGACGTAGCTTTGAAAATATTGCAGCATCCAGGCCTCGAGGGAAATATTTAGTGAAATTGTGGTTCAGAAAGTTCAATTTCTATAAACAACTTAAAACCTGGTCAACTATGCCCCATTATTCACATGGAATTTTCGTGTCAAAGTTGCCGAGGCAAATCGCAAATGCTTGGAATGCAGAGATTGGATACTGATAATCCATGGTAAACAAATCCTTCCCCACTTTTCCAAATTGGAGGATGATCTTCTCATGCTCTGGTCGCCAAGGTCCATCCTCAGGTGAAGCAACTAGTTGAAAATTTTTTACTGAAGCAACTGTGACTCTTCCATGGAAGTTCAAACACCAACACTCCATTCTGGAGCCTTCTCTTTCAATACCAGTGCCCCATCCATTTGACCGGACAAAGGCCCTGAGAGAAGATTCTCCCTGTCATTTGATTTTGATCGGAAAAATGATAGTAGTGGTAAGTTATCTACAACAGGACGAGAAAACTCGTCAGTGTAGGCGCTACTCCACCAGGTCCAATAGCATTGGCAGGAATTCAATATATGACAAAGTGGATTCTTCTTGGTCCCCTGTTTGTCAAAGAGATCAAATTTGATGATTATTACCTACCATCTTGGGTGGACAAGCATCTAAGTTGGGATCTAATAACAGAAAACAAATCACAACCACAAAATGCAATTCTGAGATTGGCACAACATGAAGGAATCAGATAGTAATATGTTTGCTTCCATGACAAAGAACTAATTGGAAATGGCTAAGAAGACTAAAATCTCACCGTGAACCCGGAATATTCAATTCGTAGAAGATGTGTGCTACTCGATAGTTTCCAGCAAGATTGGTGAAACTTGTTTTAAATTTACCAGTCTAGTAGAACGACTTGTTTACATCTTGGCCCCAGCATGAGGTGGCTGTCCATCAAAGACTGTAAACTTGGTCCCAAGAAAGTTTGATCTTGCCAAAGTAGAAAAGAATCATATATTATTTCATCAGCGAAAATATAGAAATTCCATTCGTTTTTGTGAGTTAAATTATACCTGAGTTTCTCGACATAAGTTTGGCTGCCGTTGACATATCATCAGCATGCAGAGAGATGACAAAATCTGTACAGGTAGGTAGGCCTTCTCCACTTATATGCAGAAAGAAGAAACTTTCCATCACCAGCTAGTGCTGTATAAGGGAACAGAAAAGAAGGCAAATCCCTGAGTTCTCTCCTTCCATAAAAGGGGGGGAAAAAAAGAAGAAGAAGAAATAAACGTTCTCACCACTAGTCAGACTTAGGTAGAGGTAGTACGTTTGTGTGGAATAGCACCGGTTTATAAAGCATTGGAGGAGAAATCCCTTGGACCAGGCTGCAAAAAACATCCACTGGATGAGGCATAAAAGGTGGACTCCAAAAGAAGAAGAGTACGAGTTGATCAACATGGTTAAACATTATAGAAATATGTTGCAATCCTCATCCCATTTGAACAATTTGAGTCTAGTGATACCAGAAACTATTCGTAGCAATAGAGATTGCTGTGGTAAAGAAGCATAGGATTCCTAGAAAAAGTTTCAACATCAATCCAGGATTTTCGAAATTAAAGATGACAGTGAACCTATTCAATAAGGCAAATAGTGGTCCCATAAAGTTGTTACGGACATTTTTGAGCATTAGTAGGTGTAAGCATTGCAACAATCCTATATTAGGACAGTCACAATCCCAGCTTCCAAGAAATAGTTGTAACATTTAGATTTGGTCGGGTCGGCCTCATAAGGCCCGGCCCAGAAGGGTCCAACTTCAAGCCCATGCTCGGGCGACCCGGTAGTAAGAGACCGACTCCCAAGCAAACACAACAATGCACGTAGAGACCTAAACCTAGAAACAACCAACAACGTATATAAGGTATTATTCACCATGACTAAAGTACGAGCTCATAACCTAGTTGTCTCTCCGTTCTCCAAAACCTAGATTCTCTCAGAAATACTGACTTGAGCGTCGGAGGGACCTTCCGGGAAACAA
>JANZLH020000395.1:1434987-1454908 GCA_026770325.2 Erythroxylum fimbriatum
CGAGGTTGCATCCTGTATTGCAATTCTTGGTATAAATTGATTTTGACCGGTTTCCAAGGATCAATCTTAGGATTGAACGATAAGCCGCGATCAATGTTACAAGACTGAAGATGAACTGATGATGGGCTAATGAGGGTTCAATGCAATAACCCTTCAAGGTAATATGCATGCTCACGCATTCATGTTTTCATAACAGTTGTGGTATCAGAGCAAGAGTTGGATTTCGGAAACAAGCGAGATCCAACATAGGTGGTATCAAAGCAAGCATTGGACTCTGGAAACAAGCGGGATCCATCATTAGTGGTATCAAAGCCAGAAGATAAATCGATGATGGTTAAAGAGATTACCAGGAGCCATGTTCAAGTATTATTGAAGAGTTGGGTTTCGGAAGCAAGCGGGATCCAACATCAACTCTCCTTTATTTCCCTCCACTCACATCCTTTTATGGTACAATTTAAGGTTTCTGGGATATACAAGGTCACTTACATAAACGTGTGGGAGACCGTGTATAATCAAAAACACATTAATTCACAATTTCACACAGGCACAGAGACTTTCACAGGAAATAAAATACACGGGTGTGTAACTCCACAAGACCAAAAATCAGTTTCTTCAATCTTCATACATTTATAGAGACTTACACAGTCTTTATACACAAGCATGTAGGTTCCTTAATTGTTTCAAATCTTCGTCTCATGCCATGGTTTCATCGAAATCTTCTCCTTTTGTCCACGAAGGTAATTATGAACTATAAATGCATTTGAAGCAAATTAAGCACCAAATATATGACAAAACTATGAAATATCAAGCAAAGCATGTTAAATATGAGTGCATAATTATATCCAAATATGCATTTATCAACCTCTTTTTTGAAAAGAAACCAATTAATAATGGAGAGCACCTTTTAGCTCCCTCTTGTCATATCTCTATAAGAGGAGTGATCACTTGAGAATTATTAACTATGGGAATATACCTTTGATTAAGACTGATATGATTATCTCTTACAACTTGTTTCTAAGTTCGTCTCACATTAAGACATGCATTTCCATGCTTTTATAGGTAGCATGAACTATATTCTTTGTTATGACACTTTAGCAAAACCTTGGCTGGAAGTCTGCTTAGGACTAACTGAAAGACCAAATTTTGAAGAGATGAAAGGAAGTAAAGGGGGTAATAAAGGTTAAAAGAAGGAGAAGAAATTAGGATAGAGGGACAGGTAACGATAGGAACAAACGTGACGAGGGAAGATGAAAGAAATAAGATATGCTTGAATATATGAATTATGTTGCCTTGTACTGTTGAAAAAGTATAATGATCCATCTAAAATAATCTGCTAAAGAAATAAGATATGCTTGGATATATCAATGAACTTAAATACAATCAATCAAAGAAACATAATATGTTTGAATATATGAATGAACTCAAATACAATCATCCAAAATTTTTTTGATATGCTTGAAAATTTGAATAAACTTAGATAGTACAAATATCATGAATTATTGAACATTAAGCCTCAAACATTAATGGAATTATAATCTTAACATTTGCTCTTATAATCATATTATCATAAGCTTCTAGGTAGGAAGATGGAATTAGGAATTATAAGTAATATCAAATCTTAGTTTTCATTCCACTATTAATGATAAGCATTCAGGTAGACTATATATGTATTATCACCATCATCACTTCTTTTGTTTACATTCCTATGATTCTTAATATTATAGGCTTAGTTGGGCAATTCTTTTTAGGTTATAATACAAGTGATGCAAACTTAGATGAATTGAAGGGTGAATCTCAATGACTACTAGAACTGGATTCCTTTGTCAATACCATGTGAGTGTTTATAAGTTTGCATCTAGTTTATGAATTTACTACAAAAAGTTTTAGGCAAAAGGTTGTGATACATAACTAGTCTATGTAGTGGATCGTTCCTAATTACTTTAATATGAAATAAATTTTATTAAAATTTGAAAAAAATTTAATGTTAATGTTCGAGATATAGATCATTCAATTGACATTTAGGTTGCCTGGATACTTAATGATGTAGTTAAAGTTGATAAGATGAAAGCATAAGGAAAATTAAATCAATAAAAGATGTTTGTTCTCTCATCTCTAACAAATGGTTAGTTGAAGAATCCAATAACAAGGAAGGAGCTGATGCCACTTTGATAGCATGGATTCATATGACTATTGGATAAGTAAAAAACCAACACATAACTTTTCCAGCTAACTAAAATTTCACGAGAGAAGACTATATTCCAAGTATTTTAAGCTCACAACAAATACTATAAATCCTATTAGCAAATATTTCAACAAAACAAGAGGGAACTTGATTCACCAAATTGTTAGAGTTCATATTCAAAGAACTTGCAACTTATAAGCAGAATATGAAGCCACAACTTTAATAAGTAAAAGTAAAAGTAAAAGGAACCATTAAACCATTATCAAAATGGAATTGAAAGGTGATATTAGATTAAAGCAAAGAAGTTGCATATTGTTTAATCATTGTAAAATCTAATTCACACACCTAACATAATTGGAATTGGAAGCACATTTAGGAGAAGAAGTCATGCTTACAGTACGTAACTGTAAAAAAAAATCTAAGATTTGTATGTAATATAATAAACTACAAGCAATCTTTCTCTTAAACTACTAATTGCTAAACAACAAATCATTTCAAACTTCACAAAAGAAACCGAAACTCATTATGAAGATATCAAATAATAATAAAAAGATAATAACATCTAACTACAAATATCGAAAAATAAAGATAATAAAACAATCTATAAAATTCATAAAGTCCTTGAATTACAAATTAAACATATTTAAAATAGAACAAATAATGCAATAAATGTTATCTACGTAGGTATGGTCATATAGGTCTATAAGAAAATTTACCTAATTCATACAATTAATTGCAAAGTTGGGGAGAATAAAGCAAGCGAAGCCTAAGAGTGAGAGAGATCAAAAGACTAGAGACATGTGAGAAAGAGAACGAGGGAGGCAGATGAGACAAGTTTGGGGAGGACAGTTAGTCAAGAGACTCGTTTACTTGGGAAGAAAATGATGTCATTTTATTAATAAATAAAGTAATCGGCTTCAATATACGTAAGACTCGAAACTTGATCAACTCAGAGTAAATCCGTTGACTTATTTGTCAAAGCTAGATATAGTTGCATAGGTTAGGTTTGGTGGGAAAATAACGAGTAATGGCTAAAGGTTTTGTTATACTCTTACTCTCATAAGTTACGCCAACGTTAATTATATTTTTAGGATTAATGTTTAAAGTATCTTAAGAAGAGAATTTACAAGAATGGTATGGTATTTATCTTGTAAAACCCAACTACAAATTGTAAATAAATGACTTTTCACTTCAATAAATAGTTGTATTAAAGTAAAAATGAAATCTATTTTTTTAATATTACAAAAAATTAAAAAGGTTTAAACGAACCAACATTGATTCAATATTTAGAGAGGTAAACGTACCAAAATTTCATTGAAATGGGCCCACAACTATATGGATTTTGTTCACTAAATTGAATATTTTAAATGGTACAAATTTAATAAATTAAAGGGTAAAAGATTATGAATTTAACTTTGTGGTTTAAGTAACTTTAAAAAAAATTAATTTTTTAAAAGTTATTTTAATTTTAAATTTTTTTAGAAAAACTCCTTTTATATTTTTGTTAAAAAATAATAGTGAAACACACATGATATGAATAACATATATCATCTAATATGATACAACTGAACTCAACCAAATCCGATTTAAATAAATAATTTAATATAATTATAATAAATTATTATTTTAAGTTGCGCTTAATAGTTCACGTGAGATTTTAAAACTAAGTTGAATAATCATACCAATATTATTTTATTGATCAACGTGTAATGTTGGTGTTGTGTATTTTTTACTATTATTTTTTAACAAAAGTTTAAAAGAATATTATTTTTAAAGAAATAAAATTACAAAAATTGACAACATAAAAAATTAAGTTATTCACATAAAAATCCCTTGTTTTTTTAACTTTAAATTAAATAAAAAATTATATGGTTTAATTAATTTTGTATTCAAAGTTAATGGCAAGTAGGAATGTTTTATTTATTAAGATTTAAATTATAATCGAGATTTATGCACTTTTTATGCTTTTTATGTGCTGTAAATAGTTCTCTTTTGTGTAACATTCTGTTTTCTTAAATTATCTGTGTACAGCGCTTTTGGTACTAAAAAAGGGTGTTTTGTGTGAGAAATTTAAGTGTGAGAAACTTCTAGTATGAGACAAGTTGACGAGTTTTTGTGTGTTCTTTTCGGCGTCTTCTTCCTTAAGTCGCTCCCTTTTCCCACGCCGTGCCTCTCATGGCGTCTGCCGACCCGGAGGGTCACCTTCCTAAACGTAGCCAGACTCGGAAACGTGAGGAGGAACTGCCAACTCGCCCCAAGCCGTCCTACAACGCGGCTGTGATGGGCGATGCCCCTGCTGCTTCCACTGGTGCGGACCTCGTCTGGCCACCGGAGGAATCCATTGCCCCTGCTGAGGGCGATATCTGTCAACTGCCCAGGGAAGAAGGCCGTGGCATTCTGCTGTCCCAAACGTTCAAACATAAGCTGGATAGCGTATGGACACAGGCTGTCGTCGTCAAGCTGCTGGGTAGGAGACTCAGCTTCCAGACTTTTGCTACACGCCTGCGTCTGCTCTAGAAACCAAAAGGGCCCATTAAGATTGTCGATTTGGAGCACGAGTTCTTCCTCATTCGTTTCAAAGAAGAGGCGGACTACCGTCATGCCCTCACTGACGGCCCATGGATCATCTACGGCCAGGCGGTTTCCGTGCAACGCTGGACTCCTGCTTTCAGGCCGTCTCATCACCATCTACACTGAGCCGTCGTCTGGATACGTTTCCCGAACCTCCCAATCGCTCGCTATCATCCCGATGTCCTCAAGGCTCTCGGCGACCTGGTTGGCACCACCATCTGCATTGATGAAACTACGGTCTATGCCCAACGTGGTCGATACGCTCGCCTGGCGGTTGATCTCGACCTGTCCTCTCCGTTGTGCTCGTCGGTGAGGGACTTCCGAATATTTGCTTCTCTTGTGGGAAAGTCGGCCATGCTGCCTCTGGTTGTCCAGCGAAAGCTCCAGTGCCTCCTGTCTCTTCGGCCAGTGCTCACGCCCCTTCAGCTCCGAAGGCGATGGCGCCCCCAGACGCTTCCAGCAGTGGCTCCTCACAGACTGGTCCCAGCTCACAGCCAGTAACGGTCGAAACCGTAGCTGGTAACGGGCAAGCTCCAAGAGACAACGTGTTTGGCTACGGTCCGTGGATGACCGTCCAACGCAGGCCCAGAGGCAATCCTAACCGTCCAGATCCTAATCCCCAATGTCCAGTGAAAGGCTCCAATTATGGGTCACTTCAGCAGCAAGGCTCGCGCTATAAGGTCCTGACCGACACTGACGCTACTGACCAGCCTGCAGTGGTCGTTCCTCTAGGCACTCAGCCGTCTCCACCTATGGTTTTTGGCGCCCGACTAGACCTCAGTTCCTTGAAAGGGAAAAGTAAAGTCCTCTCTAAATCCCAACAGCATCAGTTGAAGGGGACCCGCCCAACCAGTGGGCCCACGGCGCCTCCACCCCTCTCTTTTGGGGACAGCTCACACTCCAACGAGCCCACTTCCCAATTACAAAACCCCAGCCTCCCTACCCCGATTCAGCCCAGCATTAGTCAAGCTCACATCGCTGTTGAACTTAGTACACCCTCGGAATTGGTTTGTGCTCCCGCCGTCCTCTGGGACGACGGTCCCACCGTGGCTGACCCCCACCATAATATGGTAGGGGTCGAGGCTCCGGCTGACTCCGGGCCGTCCCTTGAGGATACTGAAATGCCCCTCTCAATCCCGCCCGATATCCCTGCTGGAGGAGCGCCCACTGACTTCCTCCAGGCCGAGCATCCTGCTGTAGAGGCCACGACTCAGTCTCCGACTGACGCTCTTCCCGGGTCTTCTCGAGGTACTGTACCTCACTAATTCTGCTTTTCTTTTATGTCGATTTTTATCTGAAATTGCCAAAGGGCAGGAGGGCACACAGTCCTTGTCATTCTTCGTTCTTACCTTAGGACGTATAATCCTAGAATCCTTGTTTTGCTGGAACCTAGGATCAGTGGCCCTCGAGCCCAATGCATTGTTAGTACCCTCGGCTTTGAGTTTTCTTTTCGAGTTGAGGCTGTGGGTTTTTCCGGCGGGATCTGGCTTCTTTGGAAAGATGATGTTCAGGTCCAAATCCAGATTGCCCACCGACAATTCATCCATACTACGGTTCGTTGCGCTTCTCAGACTTTCGATTTCACTGCGGTTTATGCGAGTCCTCGTTCCTCGCTCCAAAATTCCCTTTGGCCTTTGTTGACTTGGGTCAGCAATCTCACTCGTCATCCTTGGCTCATCAGTGGAGATTTTAACGCCAAGTTGGCAATCGCGGATAAGAGAGGGGGCGCTTCCACCTCGCTTGTGGTCAACAAACGCTTTCAGAATTGGGTGCATGACTGCCGCCTTCACGATTTGGGTTACATTGGCTCACCCTTTACCTGGCGCCGGGACCAGGTTCAAGCGCGCCTTGATAGGGTCTTTGGATGATCGGATTGGCTCCAAGAGTTTCCCCATACCGAGAATCATCACCTTCCTTTCCTAGGGTCTGATCACCGCCCTTGCTTGGTTCACCTGCACTGTCTTTCTCCGCCTTCGCAGCACCCCGCTCTGTTCCAATTTCAGAATGCCTGGCTTACTCATCCCGAGTTCACCGACGTCATCGCTCGGCACTGGACTCCGACCACTGCGGATCTGAGCCAATCGCTGACCCGCCTCTCCCATCATCTCCGTCACTGGAACGTCTCTGTTTTTGGCAACATTTTTCATCGGAAGCATCACCTCCTTGCTAGACTCCGCGGCATCCAACGGGCCATGACGCCGGAGACCCTAGACACTCTATCTTCCCTGGAGGACCACTTAAGTACGGAGCTGGTCCAAGTCCTCTGTGAAGAGGAAGTTTACTGGCATCAGAAAGCTAAATGCGACTGGCTCTCGAAAGGTGATCGCAACACCAAGTATTATCACACGCTCACGCTTACAAAACACAAAAAGCTCCGAATCGAGAGCCTTCATGACCTCTAGGGGGTTCGCCTCACTGACCCGGCCGCCCTGCGCCGGTTAGTTCGGACTTATTTTGTAGAGTTGTTTGCCCTGGATGTTGGGCCTCGCCAGTGCTTCCCTGTCTCGGGAGCCTTCCCCCCATTATCCCCGGATAGCTTACACGCCTTGACTCTACCTGTCATCGACACGGAAGTCCAGGCTGCGGTTTTTTCCATGAATCCTAACAAGGCCCATGGAGCGGATGGTTTTAATGCTTTATTTTTTCAACGCCAATGGGGGCGGGTTGGGCCAACCGTCATTGACTATGTAAAGGCTGTCTTTCGCATGGAACAATGGGAGGCCGCTATCAATCAGACTACCCTTGTTATGATCCTGAAAGTCCCTTCACCTCGCACCATCACCCAATTTCGGCCGATTAGCCTTTGTAATGTGGTCTACAAAATTATCTCCAAATTCCTTGTCAACCGCCTTAAATCCCACTTGGATTGGCTGGTCCGAGCTCCCCAGACCAGCTTTATCCCGGGTCGCCAAGCTATTGATAATATTATCATTGCCCAGAAAGTCATCCACACGATGCGCCGGAAAGGGGCAGGACGGGCCTGATGGCCATTAAGGTGGATCTCGAAAAAGCCTATGATCAGCTTCGCTGGGACTTCTTACAGGACACTTTAACGGACATTGGGCTCCCCGCCCCTCTTATCTCCCTAATCATGAACTGTGTGACGACGGTCACCTTCCAAGTGGCGTGGCAAGGCTCTCTGACGACCCCTTTTCGCCCCTCTCGAGGGCTCCGTCAAGGCGACCCTCTCTCTCCCTACTTGTTTGTCCTTTGCATGGAGCGTTTAGGACACCTTATCTCGCACCAGGTGGACATAGGCTCTTGGTGACCGCTTAAAGTTAGTCCGACAGGGCCCCCTCTTTCGCACCTCTTTTTTGCTGACGACCTCGTCCTTTTTGCTGAAGCCACGCCTTTGCAGTCCCATGTCATTGCCCGGACCCTGGATGCGTTTTGCGAGGCCTGCGGCCAAAAAGTGAGTACGGCCAAAACCTGTATCTTTTTCTCCAAGAATGTGTCCACTGCTATTGCACGTCAAATCAGCCAGGACCTCTCTATTTCTCGGACACAGAATTTGGGGAAATATCTGGGTGTCCCTTTGATTCACGAGCGATCTTCGCGCCGCACGTATCAGCATATTCTCGATAGTGCTCGACGGAAACTTGCTGGTTGGAGGACCAGGTTTTTATCCTTAGCAGGCCGCGTTACTCTAACTTAGTCTGTGATCGCTGCCCTACCCACCTATACCATGCAAACAGTCCGTCTCCCTCGCCAGCTGTGTGATGATTTAGAACGCCTCATGCGAGATTTTCTTTGGGGCTCCACCGGGGAGAATCGCAAAGTCCACCTTACGAACTGGGCTACTGTTTGTCAACCTAAAAAGGCAGGCGGGCTGGGCATTAAGCGTCTCCGTTCCTCCAACGATGCCTTACTGGCCAAGCTAGGTTGGGCCCTGCTTACCAAACCTCATACTCTTTGGGTTCAGGTTCTTCGAGCCAAGTACCGTGTTGATATGCACCATCCCCCTCTTACTTTAGACCGGGCCTGGGCGTCGAGTCTCTGGCGAGGATTATCTGCGACTTGGCCCCTCGTTCGCCAGGGTTTGCACTGGCAACTCGGCAATGGCCGCCGAATCCTTTTCTGGACGGACAACTGGGTTGGCGACTGGGGCCCCCTTCTTTCGGTCGTCACCTCCCCAGTCCCTGACCACGACCTTTCAGCCTCTGTCAGTGATTACCGCAATGCAGACGACACCTGGCAATGGAGCCGGTTTCAGCAATACCTACCTTCTGTCGTCTTCCTGGACATTGCGGCGTTTTCTTCCCATCCTGATAGCATCGCGGAGGATTCCCCACACTGGAGCCTTATGGCCATTGGGCGCTTCACAGTCGCCTCGGCTTACGCGCTTCTAGAGGGGCACTCTGCGGAAGATCGTTACCGCCTCTGGGACCTAATCTAGAAATGGGCTGGCCCCCAACGGATTCGGGCCTTCCTCTGGTTGCTGGCCAAAGGCGCACTGCTGACCAACCAACAACGTGTTCTTCGTCACATTGCCGCGGATGCCGGGTGCAGCTACTGTGGCCAAGAAGAGTCTACCCTTCACGTCCTCCGGTATTGCCCTCGTGCCCAAGCCATCTGGACTAGCTTTCCCCAGGCCACCAGGGACTCGGGGTTCTTCCTTCAGGGGGATTGGGACTGGCTCCTCTCTAACCTCACGCAGCACCAGCCCGTGTTTACTTTCCCCTGGTCGTCCATTTTTGGCGTCAGCTGCTGGTTCCTTTGGTACTGGCGGAATCAAAGTGTTTTTGAACCTTCCACCGCTTGGCCGGACGCGGGCGATAGAGTTATCTTGGAATACTTAGCTTGGATGGAAAGGGCTCGCGTAGTGGAAAGTTGTGTTTTTCCCACTCCGGGCTTACCATTGGGCAGCCTCGTGGGGTGGAGCAAGCCGCCGATGGGATGGGTGAAACTAAACACTGACGGGGCCGTCAAACACGGTGGCCACCTCTGCGCTGCTGGGGGCCTTCTTCGGAATTGCCAGGGCCAGTGGTGTGGGGGTTTTACCCAGCTTCTCCCGCGAGGATCACCTCTCTCTACCGAGCTATGGGGAGTTCATTCAGGCCTTCACCTTGCCTGGGACCTGGGATACCGTCAAGTTATTGTTGAAGGGGACTCCCTCGAAGTTATTAATATACTTTCCTCTTCCGATCCTGTGTTAACTGCTGATTCTTTGTTGGTGACAGGTACCCGTCGTCTACTCCATCGGGCTTGGGAGGTCCAGATCCACCACGTCCATCGGAAGGGGAATCAATGCACGGATCAACTCGCATCCCTCACCACCCTGGCCGCTCCAGGGTTGCACATTATCCAGGAGTCCCCAATGACGATATTGGAGTGCCTCCTCCGCGACGCCCACGGCGCTTTATACCGCCACAATTTGAACTATTATTAGTTTTGTTTCTGCTTCCTTGTAATTCAAAAAAAAATGGTGTTGTTTAGTTTCTACTTTCACTTGCTGGGATACTGAGGACAACTCCGGGTCTTAGACGTTGAAGTGCTGGGAGAACTATATTTAGCTGTAGAAAGAACCATAAATTATAGCAATTTTGATTGTCCTTTTATACAGAGAAGCACGTGGGTAGATACTCGTGGTTCTTTCTATAAAATAGAAGCGTTATTTTACTTGCGAAGTATTGTGACACGTACGAAACGAGAGAAAATAAGTCTGTGCACACAAGAAAACCCCTTCTTTTCGTCCTCCAATTTTATCTTTCATACTTAATGATGACATTCTCCAGAGTTCCAACAATAATTGTTATTATTAATAATTGAATATATTATACGAGTGTACAAATATTATGAAATAAAGGATAGCGTATAAATGCACTGAAGATATCTTATACGAACCAGTTTAGAAGATTCTGCATTATCTAATCCTAAAGTAAGAACCACGAGGGAGCACAAAAAGAATCCAACAAGTAATAAGAAATTAATGTCAAACTTGTTGACCAATGCGATAGGCCCAATTAGGAAGAATAATATGCTATTACTATTACTAGTTCATCACTTTCCCTCTCTCGACTTTGATAAGAATCCAACTCTTACGAGGAAAAAACACAAATGAGGAATACCATCACGCAAAAGGCCAAAAAGCTACCACCAAGTATTGTATTCATTCCATCACATGTATTTTAGGGAATTTATAACCCAAAACTATTTACATACATAATTCTTGAAGGTAAGTTTTTAACAAAATAGATACTTAGCTCATAAAGAGGAAGCATGGCTTGTCCAGTAACAGGTCATAATGGCACTGTTGCTACTTTTGACAATTTCCTTCAAATGTGCATTGGCTCCAGTGATGTTGGCTCATCATTTGAAGGAAATTGTCAAAAGTAGCAACAGCGCCATTATTTAGAATGAATTGATAGCATTTTGGAAAATGGCTATATTTCCTTTCTTGAAATTCAATCTCAAAGTGCCAGTCATAATCAGACCAATAGCTATTCATCCATGAAAGACAAAATCAACTCAATAACATCCACGATAACTAAGCCACATCAAAGAAAACATTATATTTACATTCAAAACCTGAAATTCGACTATCCAACCAACACCAAGCACTTACACACCAGGCTGTCCAAATCAGCTGCTTTCATGACTTCATCCTTGGCCACTTTCATCTGCATAACAGGGATGTTGCTGGTGGCAACTTACCCTATGCTGTTTACCAGAATTCTAATCCATGAATTAAAAATCTTAGTATTCCAGCTGTTTTCAACTGTCTATGATCACTTAATTAGACCTTTATATGAAATGTTAGATCCAAATCATGCATTTAACCAATATCTAACTAAATTGTTTTTTTAAACCTTCAGATTGTTAAGTTGTACACTACATAAGCTAAATTGATGAAAATTTGACATAAAACTAACTCTAAAGTTTTAAGGTGCTATTAATACAGTTTTAAAAATGTTAAGGTGTAACATACAATTATAAATATCGATAAGAACTTCTGTAAACATTTTAGGAGTCCTTAACATGCAGCTCAAAGCATCGAATTTCTGCTTCATATTCCGTAGTTTTCCCATCATCATGATAATCAATCAAGGTAGCAGTGGAAAGAGGGACAAATAAAAGACAATTAATAAGAAATCTGCATATATTAGGCACAAAAAACAGAGGAGAAACGAAAATTGTGCAATGGACTACTTCTATTTAGCTACATTCATGCTGAAACATAAGGACCTTGGAAAATGGAAACCAATTATTACACAAGGACCTTGTCAAATCATAGGATATCATGTCAAGCCAATTATTACATAACTTCGCAAGGACCTTGGAAAATGGAAACCAGAGAAGAAAAAGGTCAGCATGAAATCCTGTTAGATGTTGCCAGATTTATAGAATGAACTAAAATATGAGCTTGCAATGTTCATGATGCACAAGCATAATTTAATTATCATCGCACTGTCAAGGCATTACACTTCTCAACTTGTCTTTACCTTTATTGTTCAAATATAAACAGGTCAGATGTTAAGATAATACAAAGATTTACAAAAATAATTTCATTCGATTTACTTCTTAGTTCAAAAAATTGATTTTAACCTCATGTATGGTACTAGAGTTTTTTGTTTCTGACATGTATGGTACTAGATACAATTTACTCAGCCAAAATTCCAGCTACGGAAAATTCCTACAAAACTGGAACACTGCCATTTGATTGCTGCATGTTTCCAAGTGATTTTCCTACAAATAAGAGAGATTTACCCATCAAATCAAGAAATGAAGAAGAGATTCTGCTAGGCAAGCTAAAACATGAATGAGTGGCAATGGTGAAAGATTTCCATGATAGTGTTTCCATTGACCAAAGTTATGCAACATTTTTCACATATGAGGAATAGAAAGACTTTATGGTGAAAATTTCATCTATCAAACGTTGCAGAAACACTTACAGGTAAATCACAACCTTTTCGAGATCACAGCAGCATATGGACCAGTTATTAATATATAAAACTGTTATTAGCGGCCTGTAACCAAGATGTCCAAAAATACTGTCTACTACCTCAGTTTATTTAAACTAGGGAGCTCATCAGAAAGTAGAGAAACTCTCAAATTAAAGAAATAGCTGGGAGGGGTCATCAATTTGATGACCTTCATGGTTATCATGGTCAATAAATTACTTCTACACACCATAAACCATGGTGTTGTGTGCAAGGGTAATTTATACAAAATTAACTATGATGACCATAAGAGCCACCAAATTGATGGCCACCTAGTTGGCTCCTCAAATTAATAACAAGAAACGTCTATCAAAATACCTGAGTTGCCAGCTAAAGAATAAGGGCGATTTGAGAGATATTTGCTTTGGAGCAATCCGACTGGAGCAGTCTGAGGCCTCTGAATATTGTTAATAGATAAGTGACTTGAAAAGTTAGCCGATGGTATGCATCCTCCTGATTTTTCCATGCCCACATTGGAATTTTGTTTGAAATCTTGATCAGGTTTACTAATAAAAGGAAGTCTCTGCTTCACCAGAAATAGAGATGGCAAGTCAGTAGCCCACTAAACCATGGTTGAAGTGCAACAATGACAAAGTGAGCTGTATTAAGAACCATGAAGAATTTATAGTTCCTTCTAATTTGGTCAAACTGCATTAACTTCAATACCGATACATAATAAAATCCAAGAATGCTCATAAGTCATGCAGAAAAACTAGTAACAGAGTCCACTTTATTGTCCATGCAAAAGCAAAATAGTTCTTCAAATTTTTTTACAATTAATGAATTGATTTATAAGTTTCATCATGTAACTTGCCTTCCAAATCATACAGTTTGTTTGTGCTCCAGATGAAAAAGTACAATATATGTTTTGGCATATTAGCTATTTGCAAGAACGACTTGATGGGCTGTCGTGAGTCTTAAACAATATACTTCCACTAATATTAATGAAAGAAAAACAAGAATGAAACGTTGGGGCTAACCTTCTCATTAAACAAGTCTTCCGATTGTTCACTTGAAGCAACCCTCTGACACTTAGATCCCATTATGACTCCATGTGATACTTCTGGACTCACCATCCCAACATTTGATCCCTCAGCTGATACTGCATGGTACAAATTAGCAATTGCTGACTGGAGACGATTGTTCCTTTGAGAATAATATACTTTGGTAGCAATAGGAACCGGAAAATCTGTCGAAAACAATTTATGGGATCCATCAATCAAACCGATAAATTAGAAAAGGAATGGTTCAACAAATTTCAAAAACAACTCTTACAGAGAATAATTGTTTGCTATCAGAAGTAGAACACAAAGCAATAAGAGAAGGAAAAATACCTTTACGCATCTGGTAAGGTTCATAAGCTTGTTGACAGATTTCAGTAACACCTATAGCACCACTATGCAAGTCACTTCCTGAAGTGGATTGCCTTTGAAATTCCCTGCCTGGTCAATACATGAAAATAATCCTCAAGATATATATATTAAAAATCCACAAGATTGTCAAGCATATCATTAAGGTATATAATATATGCAGGCAAATTTGTCAACATCACAAACAACAATTCTAAGCATTGTTCAAGCAATATTTCATCTTGATGAAGCATAAACTTAAACCAGCAAAGAAAGTAGACAACAAAGAACTGTATGTAAAGAAAAAATAGAGGTCAACACTGAAGGAGCACACTACAATGTTTTTGGCAAGTAGATGGCCAAAGGGAATAACAAGAAGGCAATCATAAAATGATACATGTGACAACAGCATAAGTATGAAACAATATATCTGTACTTACATGGATAAAAACCCTGAGTGCTCTCAGTGTTTGCTAAGTGAGACGATATTTCTGAATAATCTGGTTGAGGCAGAAGCCGATTCAATACACTAAATGAAGAAACAAAATCAGTGAATAATGTTTCAGAAGGCATATAAAAATATATACTGGTTCGTCTCAGCAGTTTTAAACATAAAACTTTGTGATGAACAGAGATATTGGTATTGTTAGCATGTATGAGTCATCAGAGTTTAAATTAAAGCTAGAACTGTAGATCATAAGAGTGATAAGAGCAAAATAACAAATTTGTGCAAGCATCAAACAATCCCAATTTCCATAATAATCCTAATATGGAGGCACAAGGATAGAAACATCAATTTTAAACACTAATGATGCATGAATGCAAGACTCAAAAGATACCATCACAGCCACTCAAAAACAATAATTATTCAAACAGAATTTGCAACTCACTGTATACAATTGTACAGTAAGAACACAGATCATAGATAAAGGACATCAGTCATAAAAAAAGTGAGCACATAGATGAGATTCCGGGATCACAATTTCTCGAATAAGTAGCACACATAGATCAATGAAATTTAAAGTAATAGCACCAGGAAAAGAACAAAGAAAGCATACAGTTTGGAGCGTTTTGTTGCAGGTCTCATCAGACAGGCTGAGGGATTTGTATTCTCAGGACTCAATCCTTTACTGTCCATCCTTGATGTAACATCTACACATGCGAAATTTCCTAACAGACATTTTAAAGCAAACAATCGAGCTAAACTCAGAAATCATAACAATATTTACATCGCAAAAGGAAACTGTACACAGTATAAGAAGCATATATCACACTCCCTAGTTTGCAGCCCAGAAGAAACAATACAACAATGGCAAATGTGATGCCCTAGGATAAAGGGCATGACTATCCTAGCACATCAGAACAGCTATATGAAATGAAGCTGAAAGGACATCAACTTCTTGGATAATACTTAATCCCAGTTCATGCATCTAGGGTTTGTTGATTCATAAGAAAAAACATTACATAGACAATATCACTTCAAGATAAAATGAAACTCATGAAAAGAGATCAGTTTCTTGAAACTGATTGACAAAGCGTTAATTCTTGGATGATACAATCCCAAGTTGCACTACAGAAGTACCAGCTGCTGCAATGCAGGCCACTTGCCCGCTCACAGATTCAGCTGAAATCCTTGCTTCAGATGCCAAGAACAGATAAGCAAATGTTCTTGTGTCACTACAGAAATAGTTAAAACAAATACAGAGTGATAAAGACTGCCTTCGACAAGTGACAATCAACTGTCAACCCTAAGAAATGTAACAAGCTAAACCCTAAAAAATGTGCCGCCAACTAACCAAAGACGTTAAAATGTTAAAAAGTTAACTGCAGATATAAGAAACCAAGCATAAAAATACTTTAGTTTAAGAAAAAGTAGGATATTAAAAGACAGAAAATAAGGAGTAAATGGGAATCACTTTTTGTATCGATGGTGACGGGAGAAGGCAATACAGATTGCCTGTCAAAATGAGATTCTAATGCAGCTGTTTCATCAGCATCTAAGGATTCAGACCATTCTTGCCCCCCAGCTGGTGTAGCTTGATCTACGTATGGTTAAGTTCTAAAAGGTAAAATTCTCAATCAGCAATCAAATGCTCTATCATTTAGTTAAAAAGATAGGACCATAACATCCTTAAAGTTACGAAAGTCCTCAACAACAAGAGCATGATTACAAATAAAAGAATTATTGAAGAGAACTACAATCAAGACTCTGCACTTTTCTCCTATAAGGCTAGAAATGACATGAAGATTTTAGAGATACCACTGAACTCTAGATTAAAACAAAATACATCAAAGGATACTAGAACAAGAGCTTAATGACTTTTTTCTGTCCTTCCTTGGAGGCTTCCTGTGACGTATACCACCAGAAGGCTGCAAGAACATTTCTCCCGTAGAAATTAAGGACCTACAAAGTTCTGAAACAATAAGGGGGAAAAACGAAAAAAAAGAACCAACTCAGAGCAGCACCTGTACCATCAAATTTTAAAGCAACAAAACTAAGGGTTTTCAGATGGCAAAACAGTTGGCCAGCATCTTTTGGACACACCATTAAACCACAAATATGCCATTAACTTGAGCAGGCATCATTTGATGTACAACACCCTAGTGAACTTATTGCTGCTTGGTGAGATTCAATTTTGAAATGCAAAATAATGGAACAATGGCATCTGATACCAACCCTATCGGGAAAAAATGGGTACCATGTGTCCTTTGTTAAATAACTGCAAGTGCTACAATTTTGATTTCTATTCCATTTTATGGGAATGTCTAACTAACTGTAGGGGAAATAAAAGGCATCTCCATACCAACTAGTATATGTTCAAGAAGAAATTGAGAAAAAAAATGGAAAGAAAACTGAAAAGAGTGCATCAAAACCTGCATGAACGGCATATTGACTAGCCTTCATTGGCTTCTTACATGCATTGCAACATACCTTCACAATGACATTCCATAATCAGATCAATTGCATGACGTCAATAAATTCACATTGTAGATAGATAAAAATAAATATATGAGCAGTCAAGTATAGTCATTACATCTTAGAAGTTATAAATCTTAATCATTTTATTAGAATTTTAATATGGGGCAGAGTGTAACGCCCATTAACTAAAATTGGGCCTGGGTCAACCATTGCTAAAATGACTAGAATTAGTCATTTGAATAGTTGACCCTTACCACTTATAAACTTTTAATATTTTCATGTTTAATCAATATGGGATACTCTAACACTCCCCCTCAAGTGAAACTGAAACTGGAAATCCAATTGTTACTAGAAATAAACGTAGCGGTAACCAGACCGGGCTCCTAGAACTGGGCATCTAGACGGGCAACCAAGAAATTAATAATCCGGACCAAACCTGCTTTGATTCCATTTTAGAATTTTTAATATGGGTAGAGTGTAAAGCCCATTAATAAGAATTGAGCTTGGGTCAACCATTGCAAAAATGACTATGTTTAATTTGCAATAGGCCTAGGGCCTACACGAGGAGAAAAATTAAACCACACACAAGCCCAAGTGAGGTTCCATCCTAAAACTAATTGACAACAGATGAGTAGCCCAATAGAGTTATATGTTAATCTTCTTTCTCCTCTTTCTTCAATATGGAACACTCACATGTGGGTATCCTCAACACTGCCCCTCACATGTGAGTTTCTTTTTATTTGGGCAATTTGTATAGGTACGTAGCGTAAACAATCCTTATCAGGCACTTCTGATTGAAGTCAAATAGGGCCCCTTCTTAGGGCAAACAATACTGCTAGCCAGCTTACTTCATGCAGACTTCCAATCCTTCTCCAATTGCTTAAATGATGGACCCCTTCTGGGGTAAACAATAGGCCAAGATCTTCATTGAATCTGATACCATATTAGAATTTTTAATATTAACAGAGTGTAGAGTCAATAAATTTGAGTCAACCATTGCTAAAATGACTACAGATAGTCATTTGGATAGTTGGCCCTTACTACTTATAAACCCTTCAACATTTTCATGTTTAATCAATATGGGATACTCTACACTCCCTCTTAAGTGCCACTAGAACTGGACATCCAGTTGTTACTTGAAATAAATGCAACAGTAACCGAACCAGATCGTTGGGATAGAACATCCAGAAAAACAACTGAAAAATTAATAATCTGGACTAAACTTACTCTGATATCATATTAGAATTTTAATATAGGTAAAGTATAGAACCCATTAACAAGAATTGGGCTTGGGTCAGTCATTGTTAAAATGAGTAGAACTAGTCATTTAGATAGTTAGCCCTTATCACTTATAAACTTTTAATATTTTCGTGTTTAGTCAATATGAAATACTCTAACACAGGCATCTGCAAACACCCCATCAAAAAATTGCCACCAATAGAATTTTACACCCACAAAGGAACGTATAAATATTCATAGCACATACATTTGCAAGACAAAAAGATACATAAGAAAATGAGACAAATTAAAACAAAATCATAGCAATATCAAGCCTTACCAAATCCAGAGAGTCAGTCATAGGCCTCAAACCAAAAACATGCATATCTGCCAAAGAACACCAAGCAATAGAAAAATTAAAATTGACAAACCAAAATATTTAGCAGGAAGTTTATAAACCATATAAAGAACTTTTGTAACCGTTGGAGCCTAGAACTCCTAATTTAGGATATTGGATTCCAACTCAACTTATTGATCCAACTAAGGCCCTTTACATTTGCTCATAAAGTGTTGCAGAAAGCAACTACCTTCTTCATTAAGGAAATTTGGATCATCTGCCTCACGTAACTCTCTATTGATGAATTGAATAGCTAGTTTTTGTTGGCTTACATCATCTGCCAGAAAGGGGGCGTTGTATGAGTACAAAACTAAAACACCTATATGACACCACTATGGAAATGACAATTGCTTCATATCATTTTCTTTTACCGGCAAGAGTTTGTGATAAGCTTCCTTCGGCCAAAAGCCTAACCATGACTGCCATTTTCCCACTTCCAAGCGAGCATACCATCTGTACTGAATAGTGAACACTAATTGCATATATCTATATACTGCAAAAAGCAATTCCATCAGTTAGAACTCTTAACAGCACTTCAAAGTACACCGTCACACAACCAATGCCCAACTGCATTTCCGAAGCAACCATTGAAAATCATGAGCCATAAAAGAAAAATGGAATAGTACCAACAAGAATTAAACCCAAGAAATAAAGTTAAAATTAAAAAACACCTGCCCCAAACATGATTGAATTTGTTAATTACAATCAAAGTTCAACAAAACCACATTGCATTATCACTAAGAATTTCGAGCGACATGCAATCCAACTCAAGTAATCACCAACCTTTGTATCAAACAACCCATAAAACCGAAAGAAACCCACCTGGAATCTACTATAGAAACAGATATTCGCAATAATAAACGAAAAAGAAAAACTAAAAATCGACGGGAAAACGGCAAAATCGAGTATATATCCAAGAATGAGTCGAGCGGTCGAGCCCGAGGCAATGCAGGTTCACTTGGAGGTCCGACAGAAAAAAAAAGATACAAAGAAGCAAAAGGGGAGAGTAAAAACCCTAGTTTCAGAGAGAAAGGAAGAGAACTTACAGCTCTTTTGGATTTTTTAGCTCTGTTCATCTGTGTTTTGTTTTTTCTTCTTCTTCTCTCCTTCGAGAGGAGAGAGGGAAGAGATGTTGCGAAGAAACAGAGAAAGTTGGGAATTGTTTGTTTAGGAACGTTTGATTCCATTTATCTTTTTCCATTCTAGATTTTAGTTTTGAATTTTTTATTTATAATTTTTAATTACTATAGGTGAAATATAAAATTTACCAAAAAAAGAAATATAAAGATTAATTATTTTTAATTATTTTTATTTTACTCTCAAATATAATATTAAATTTTTATT
>JANZLH020000395.1:1475194-1495348 GCA_026770325.2 Erythroxylum fimbriatum
CTCATGACTCCAGCCGACTCCATCACTGCTGGAGAATCGCTGTTTGCCATGATCAGACGACGAACTGTTGAAGATGACGACGGCGAACGCGGAAGACTGGAGATGAAGAAGATGAAGTCGATGCCGTCGTCTGCGACTGAACCTGGAAAACAAACACAGAATAAAAACTATTAGAACGAAAACAGATAAGAAGAACAAAGGAACTGGAGAAGACGAAGAAAAACGAAGCGAAGAAGACTCTGTAGCGGCCGTCCCCGTTTTTGCCCTAAATGGCAAGAATTTATAGGGAATCGTGCGGGCCGGGTCGGAACAGTGGATACTTTTGCCAAATATAGGCCGGGTTATCCGACATTCGTCGCGGCTAATGGCTGCGTTCGCTGCGGCGAATGTCGGATGGTCACTCGTCGCAGCGAATTAATTGTATTTAATGAATTCGTCGCGGCGAATGGAGGTTTTGGTTCGCCCCAGCGAATCTCGCGACCTGTTGACTTCTTGAATGCTGACTCCTTTGGTTCTACAAAATACAACCCATTTACAGTATCAATTGTCCAATAAAAATTATGCAGAAATACTACCAAATGATGACAAAATACTAACAATGTGCAACTTGTAAAAGCTCAACACGAGGAACCAACTTAAGCACAAAAATCATGAATTAGGAGCCAACAAATGCATAATTACTAAAGAAAGTGAGGCCAAATTATAGTATAAATTCGGTTCAATCAATCTTCCTTAGCTTTTGTAACTGCTTACTGTGTTGAAGGGGATCTTCTACTTATTAGAGACTTCATCTCCCTTTTGATAGCTTTAAGCTTCTGATTACAAATAAATTGTTTTGTTCCCTCCATTGTAACCTATAAACCCTTCTTAAGAGCCTCAGTGAACCCATCATCATCAATCGGCAGGTTGTTAAACTTGAAAGGACCTCTTCCAACATGGTGTTAGAGGAGATTCTCTATATGCATAGGCGTGTGGTCTGAAAATAAGGGTGAAGAAAAGTAGTTACACTATTTTGAAACTGTGTAATCGAATCCTTGTTCACCAATGTCTGATTTAGCTTTTTCCTCAAAGCCCATCTCCCAGATTGTTTGTTACTCTAGGTGTAGAAGTGACCTTGTACCTTTAAGTCAAAGACATCAATTTTATCCATACAGTCACTAAAGTCAGCTGAGAAGTTTCTCAGACTATAATTCCCATCAGCTTCAGTTTTATTTAAAGTTGAATTGAAGTCTCCACATAAAAGTCAAGGTCCATGTACAAGCTCCTAGAAGTCTATTAAACTATGCTATAAAAATTTCCTTTGGAAATTATGGTTAGCACCATATATAAAAGAGGAAAAGATGTCAACATTTACCTAAAGGAGTTTACATTTTAGATTAACAGCTTGCATCTCTGTGACAAGAACATGTACATCTACCAAATTAGGAACATATCCAATAATAGTTCCCCCATACCTATGGGTTTGGTGATTAGAGATGAATTTTCGTCTAGAACTCAGCTTATTCAATAGACCAAAATTCTCAATTCTGATTTTAGTTTCGAAAAGAGCAAAAATCCATGGTTTAGTGTTATAGACAAAATCCCTTAAAGCTGAAAGCTTTTTAGGCCAGTTGATCCCCCTCACATTCCATGCTATTATTTTTATAAATCCTATTTTTGGAGCCCTTCCTTTTGCTCCTGTTGGATTTCTTTTTTAGTGGCTGTCAAATTCCCCAATGAGGAGATCATCATCCTTATTATCCACCGAAGTAGGACATAGATAGTTCATCCGCACTAATCTCATCACCCGTACCAGCAGCTTTTGCTTCAGCAGTCACCTCTAGAGCTTTCCCCCCAGCAATATCTTCGACAATATTTTCTTTTCCACCCTCAATTGCATTCAATACTCCTTTCCCACCACTTGCCTCAGGTTGTTCATTAATGTTATTGGTTGGAATAGATTTGTCAATCAGTTTATTCTCTAAGTTAGTGATCCCTTCCCCATTAGCGCCTCATAAACCCCCTTTTGAAAAGTTTTACTATTAGGGATCCATCTTTTACCTTGAGAAGCAAGTGAAGGCTTCCATTGGTATTGGACAGACACATTATCCTCATAAAGAGATCAATCAAACCCCAATCTCATAATAGGAATAGTTTTCGGTAAACCATTGGAAAGATCCATATTAATGTATATTCTAGCATACCCCATCCTCTTCCTATTCATTGTATTATCATCCAAACATAGAGGTTTAACTAGGAAACTAGCTAGCATACTCAATCCTTTTGTTGTTCAATATTCAAGAGGAACATTATAATGATTTACCCACATTGGAACCGACCTCTTTTCCTTACAATCAGTCTGAAAACTAGGTTGCTAAGGCTGCAAGAAAAGTGGGAAGTTTGCCAAATGCCACGACCCTTCTTCTACAAACTTTGATGCTTGAGTTTTGGAAGAAAAGATGAACATTATATATTTGTCTTTAGCTATTAGTGCCTGAACAAAACCTTCATTTTTCCATACTAATTGAGCCCATTTTTTAATGAAAAGAAATGCAGGTCTTTGATCCCAGAAAAACCCTATAAGAGAGTTCTCCCTAGACTTAACACCTTCCTGCAGGATTTCCACATTAGGGGAGACAATAACACGACCATCTTCAATCTTGGGAGGGCTAAAATGTAGAGAGAGATCTATGGAGGAGTCCCCTACCACTTGCTTCCATGTTTTCCTCACAGACAATGTAGTTAAAGAAGAAGAAGGTAAGGTCTAATTTATGGCTGAAAAGAGCTGAGAGGATGATGCAGCTGAATATTATGGCGCAAAGGATGATTGAAATGGTTGGTGTACTAGAGGAAGAGGATCAGATGCTGCAACATAGGTAATGGGAGAGGGTAGAGGAGGAAAATCCTCCCTAGGGTTTTTTTTGTAGTGAATTAAGGAATTTACATAGTTTGCATGGTGAGCAACCCTTGTCAGGTGGCTAAGAAGGAAAATGGTAGGAACTAAAAGAGGAAAAGAAAAGTGCGAGAGGGAAAAAGGAAGGATAAAAGACCTTAACACCCTTGCCACAAGACAAGGGAATATTCAGATCTGAAGAAAAAACTTGGGAGGGGGCGAAGGAGGGAGGGGCAGGAGAGTTTATATGAATGAAGAGAAGGAACAATGAAGAATGGTGGTAGTAGGAGAACAGTAAAAGCTTAGAGAGTAGTTAGGAATGAAGAAAATTTGCAGAAGAGAAGTATAGAGGTTAGAGAGATGATGGAGAACTTCTCTTTAACACATTGACAGTTGAATTTTGGTATAAAATAAGAGGGTAGTGCATTGAATGTGTTTGCTAAGACTTGAAGATGCATGCTTGGTGGTTGCGTTATATTTTGGAAAACAAAATAAAGTTATAGATTTTTTAGGTCATTGTGCAGGCTTTTTGCATGTTTTTAGGTTTAAACATCTTGAGTGGTAGCTCAATTTTAGGTTTTAAGCCTTTTAGGAATAACCCAACTAGATATGCCTCTAGAATTTAAAGCCTAACACATTTCTTGTTTGGTGTAGTTCCATAAAGTAACATATAGGATCCTTAAAAGCTTCTTCCTCGAACCTTTAGGTGATGTCATGATGGCCACCAGGTACTGGTTCCAAATTGTCCTAGAAAAAGTTGAAGCCATTTTTTCACTTTCCCTACCATATGAACCCATACAATCTCACCTTCATCTATATGATTGTGTGATATGTTGGAAATTAAACATGATTTATATAGATACAAGCATATATGAATCATGAAGGAGTTTAAATCATGAAGGAGTTTAATTATACATTTCTCTAGAAGTTTGTATTTATGAATTTAGAGTATTCATTAATTTAGAGACTTCATGTATTTAGACAATCTATATTAATTAATATGTTGCATATATGTGAGAGTTCATTGTATTATGGCTCTCTTTTGTGTCCTATATATTCCTTGGTGGTATTGTCATTTAAGTATGTAAGGAAATTTAAGAAATTGAGAGTGATAGTGATGAGAAACAACTTGTATCAAATTAGAAGAAAAGTTAATACAAGCGTGCTTTCCTCATAAAATTATTGTTCTTATTATGTTTGATTGAATTCTCACCACCAAATTTCGAACAAAGTAGTATCAGAGCTAGAGTTCTGGAGAGTTGGGTGAGAAAAAAATGGCTAACAACAATTTCAGGTATATCTTCTCATTAAAGAAAATTATAAAACTTAATGTATTCGCATGAAAGCTTTATTTGGCTCTCAAGACGTATGAGAGATAGTTGACAAAGGATACACGGAACCAAAAAATGAAGCTTCTTTGACTCAAGTTCAAAAAGATGCTTTGAGTAATACAAGTAAGAAGGACCAAAAGGCTCTCACCATAATCCATCAAGCAATTGATGATGGAACGTTTGAGAAGATTTTTGAAGCAACCACTGCTATGCAAACATGGCAGATCCTAAAGAACACTTTCAAAGGTGTTGATCAAGTTAAGAAAGTACGGCTTCAAACATTGAGAGGTGAATATGGATCTTTATATATGAATGAAATTGAGTTAGTTATAGATTATTTCATAAGAGTTTCAAAAGTTGTAAACAACATTAAGAGATATGGTGAGAATGTGAATGATAGCTAAGTTGTTGAAAATATCCTCCGTTCCCCAAAAGAAAAATTCAATTTTATCATTGTAGCTATTAAAGAATCAAAAGATTTGAGTATGATTTCAGTTGATCAACTCATGGATTCTTTATAAGCTCATGAAAAAAAACTTTTGAGAAAGAAGAAAGACTTTATGGAGTAATTACAAACAAAGCTATAACTAAAAAGCAAGGAAGATAATCAAGAGAAAAGTCAGTAGAAACAAGGTTAAGGTCAAGGCTATGGATGTAGAAACTATCGAGGATGAGGAAGAGGCGTAAATTATGATTAAAAAAGAAATGAAGACGACAGTGGCAATCAACATTCTAATTCATCACGAGGTTATGGAAAACAAAGTTATTCAAAGCCATATGGAAGATAGAATTATAATAGAAGGTATGAAAAAAGCCATGTTGAATGTTATAATTTTCATAAATTTCGCCATTATTTATGGGAATGCAGAAATAAAGTTGAAGAAATGTCAATTTCATTAAGGAAGAGAACAAAACTAGTGAAAGAATTATGATAAAAGGTATGAAAAAAGCCATGTTGAATGTTATAATTGTCATAAGTTTGGCCATTATTTATGGGAATGCAGAAATAATGTAACATCCCATATCCCATGTTAAGGGTTAGAATCCTAGAATAGTGTACGTGAGAGTTTAATGAGAAGTTAGAAAGTGCATTTCACGCTCATGCATAATATATCATACACACACATGTGATTATTACTCATTGCACACATTATACTAGTGACAGAGAGACTCTAAAAGAAGTATCATTTCTGTACTTTTGGAAAGAAGAAATGACTCAAAGGTCGGACAGCTGAGACTGAAGGATTTAGATATAGTTTTTATATAATTCCTCATGTATGTAGCGTGTTAGGTATACAGAGATGTAAACTCTAATTAGCTTTGATAATGTACTTATATGGATGTTTTGTAAAGCTACAATGTACATATTCAGTTTTTATGAAGTGAAATGAGGAATTTTTTAGGTTTTCAAATAATGTGATATTTATCTTATAAATGATGATGCCATGATTAAGTTAGTATCGTGATTGCTCAAGCATCCCACTCTTGTGGGGTACGTATTTGGATATCCCTCAGGATGTCGGAGTATGTGTCCTGTGAGAGTGGAGTTGTTGGATCCCGATTTGTTTTAAATTTGACTTATTCTTTGTCTAATGATTTATGTATGCTTGTTTGTTTGTTTAATTATTTTTATTGGGTTATTAAATTAAGTAGGCTTGAATAAAGATTGAAATTAGTTGGAAAGATGGGTAGTTAGTTAGTATTAATGTGGAGTTAATGGATTAAAGGTGTAGAGACATAAAAAGACAAAGAAGGGAAAAGTAGGAAAGTCCAAGTTAGTTGGGGGCATAATTGGAAGTAATAGGCTATTAAGTTGTCTTGAAAAATTAGAAGGGAGGAAGAATTGTTAGAAGCAAAGGAGAAGAGAGAAAAAATGTGAAAGGAGAGAAAAGAAGAGAAAAAAGTGGGAGAAGCTAGGAAAGGGAGAAAAGAAGAAGAAAAGAATAAGAGATCAAGCTTCTAAAGGTAAGTTCTTCATTTTTTCTTCTTGTTATTGAAGAAATGAGTTGTGTGTGAATGAAGAAGTTTAGAGAGAGAAAGGGGTTTTGTGTTGGGTATTGGATTGGAGGAAGAAGATGGGTTTCTAAGTTAGATTTTGGGTTTTTCTAACCTATATGGATTATGGGTAGGTTAAATTTGACATTGATTAGGGTTAATCGTATTTTGTTATGATTATGGAAATTTGGGGATTTCCATTTGAATTGAAAATTGAATGGAATTTTGGTTGTATTAGTAAATCAAGAACCTACCCAAGAGCAAGAGGAAGGGCTCCATTGAATTTGAATTTTCCAAGAGTATAAGGTGGGTAATTTGTTTGTAGTTATTGTGTAATGGGAAAAATGCCTTGTGTGTGCATATATGTGTATGTATATGCTTGAATTGATAAATTGTGAATTGCTATGATATGTTTTATGTTATGTTATGCATTGAAAGATGTATGACATTTTGATATGGTTAACCCGTGAGTATGATGATTTTATGCCATTGAATTGTGTCATGGCATTTTGAATATGAAATTATGGATGATTAAATTAAGTATGCGATTTGATTGTGTTTGGGCGAGAGAGGAACCGTTTCATAGTCACGTGCACGTTGACATAAAGCCTTCTCCCGGCTGCCCGCTTATGGCCCACGAGATCCAAAAAGTGGACTTGTTTTGTTCATAGAGTAAACTTCGGCTTCTCTTTTTTGTTCCATGGAACCCTCGAGCCAATTATGTGTGCATTTGCATTTTGATGCGTTAAGATATGATGAAGTTGAGTGTTAAGCTTTGATGCAAAAAGTCATCCAATAAGTTTATGTGATGATGTGTTGAATTATGAGTTGTGAATTATAATTGTGATCGTAGAACTTACAATGTTAGATTAAGATAAGATGAGTATGCGTATATGTTTGATTGTATGGCTCATCGTCAATGGCTATAAATATATTAGCCACTAAGCTATGTAGCTCAACCCATTATTTTCCCTCCTCAGGTACAGAATGAGAAGATTAGCGATCCTTGCAAGGCAATTGGACACCTCTAGATAGTTGTTTTTGTACTAAGCTAGTTCGAACACTTTTGTATAACTTATTAAGCATGCCAAACATTGAGTATCCATTTGTATTTGTTTTAAGTTTGTGATGTGTATATTGATATGTAAATAAAGCTTGTTCAAACATTCATTGTGTTTAGAAATGAGAATGAGCACTTGAGAAACCCCTTTTTGCATGACTATGTTGTTTTAAAGTTTGAGTTTGATGGATGTGTTTATCCTTTGGTTGAGATTTCCAATTGTTGCTAGTGTTAGAATAGCATGTTGGAGTGGGAAAGCTTGTATGTGATGAATTATTGGAGTTGAGATTTAAGAAATAATGAGATGTATTTAGTAGTTAGTAGGGTCATAGGGGTCTGTTCAATCATAGGGTCATTAATAGGAGCAAAAGTGACGGGTACAAGAATTAGAATATGTTCTTCCCTGAATACAATTTCTCTTGGCCTTGGACTTAAACCAAATTCTTCTTTAAAATAGACAACTCTATCTGATTCTATGATTTTGGTCGTGTGAGATGGGCAATAGAATCTAGAACCCATTGATCTGACAGTGTAGCCTACAAAATAGCCACTATTAGTTTTCTGATCAAGCTTCCTAGATTGTGGATTATAAGGCCTTACTTCTACTTTACATCCCCAAACGTGAAAATGGTGCAGGCTTGGTTTCTTACTTGACCATAACTCACATGGAGTCTTTGGGATTGACTTGCTAGGTACTTAATTCAAGATATAAGTGGTTGTCTTCAACGCCTCACTCCACAAAAATTTTGGTAAACTATAATGAATTAACATATACCGCAACATATCAAGAAGTATGTGATTTCTTCTTTCAGCGATTCCATTCTGCTAAGGTGTTATTAACATTGTCCATTTTTCTTTAATACTACATTCTTACAAGTATCTAACAAAAGGCCTAGATTTCTTCAACTCTCATCATAATGCCCATAATACTCTCCACATCTGTCAAAATTAACTACCTTGATTTTCTTTCCCTGTTGAAGCTCAACATTTGTCTTGAAAATCTTAAGCGCATACAAAGATTCAGATTTTTGACGAATGAGCTCCACATGTTTGTACCGAGAAAAATCATCAATAAAAGTGATGAAATATTTATAACCACCTATAGCAAGTGGAATAAATGTTCCACACATATTAGTATGAATCAACTCCAACAATTCTAAGCACTTGCCTATTTTTCTTTTTCTAACCTTGGCGATCAACTTTCCTTTAATACAATCAATAGAGGCAGTGAAATATAAAAAGATCCTGAAATACACTATCTTTTACCAACCTCTCCATTCTATCTCTAAAGATATGGCCTAAACATTTGTGCCATAACATAGAAGATCTCAAATCTAACCTCATACTTAGAACCAACAACAATATTAAGAGAAGAGGAAGAAGCAACAATAGCAACATCATTCAACTCAAGCTTGTATAAATTTTCACATAAAATTCCATTTCCCACCAAAAGAGAGTCACGATACAAAGTTAGTTTTCTAGTTCCAAAAAGAAGACTATAACCTACCTAATCCAAAATAGATACAAAAATCAAACTCCTCCTAATAGAGGTAAATAAGAGACATCATGTAACTCCAAAAGATTTCATGAATTCAATTGTAGTCTAACTATCCCAATTCACCTTAGACTTTGGTATTGTCTCCTATGTACACATGTTGCTTATAACTAGTCGGCCTTCTTCGACTTATCAGGTTTTGCAAGGAATTCGAAACTTGAATTGTTGCTCCGAGATCTAACCACCGAGTATTTGAAGACTCATCAATAATATTGGAGCTTTGAGCTTTCGGCAATTACCTTTCTTCTCTATGTGAGCTTTGAGCTTTCGGTAATTAGCTTTCTTGTGCCCAAAATTCTAACAAAAGTTGCACTCCCTTTGAAAAATGTATTCTTCTGACTAATAGAAGATGAACCTGCCTGACCACTTCCTTTAGGACTAACAACTTTCTTCTTGAAAATCTTTTGTTCACTTGAGCTATTGGAAGTGAACTTTCTCTTTTGAGATTTGTTGTGGTTTGTCATCATGGAGATACTTCTTGGCCTTCCTTTTTTCATGTCATCCTCTTCCTTAGCAAGAATAACAGTCATCTCCTTAACAGTCTATTGCTCTTTCTAAGCATATAGCTTGATTTGATCAAATCAAATTTGGAAGGAATAGTCCCCATCACAAATCGTACCATGTAATCATCACCAAGGTCTATATCCATAGCCTTAAGCTTATGGTAACAACCCATAAGCTTGTTAATGTGAGCCCTAATGTCACTTGCACCATTGTAAATGGTGTGATGAAGCATGTTCAAGTACTCATTTCTTTTCATTCTTTGAGAACTTCTTGTACTTCTTCTTAATGGCAGCAAGAAAATCCTTTGCACTATTAACCTCGGGAATACTATCACGACTAGATTCATCCATATGATATCTCATAATCATCAAGTAGCATCAGTTAGAGTATTCCTACTCCTTATAGGATTTTTTATCCTTCTCAGTAGCATCATTAGCGGGTTTAGGTGGTGCATCAATTCTTAAGGCTAAGTCCATTCACAAGACACTCAAATTCATCATGAGAGATTCAAACCACTACTTGTGGTTCGTTCAATTCAACGTCAAGATGACAGGGACTCTTGGATTGCTTGAAGCTGATTGAGAACCAAGAGCAATAATCATGACATGCATGTTAAAATATAATCATGCAATATGTGCTCTTTTTTTCAAAATTAATTATATCATTCATGCTAGAGTTCCTTAAACAAATATAGAACTCATTCACAAGTAAGAACAATTTATTAAATATTACAACCACATCATTAATGTACTATTAAAAAGATAGAACAATTGTGTGGTTTATAATATTTCAATAAAATTTCTTCACCATATTAAGCATCCTACTAAGTAGTAACTATTGACAGGACAATTAATTATTCGTATCGATCTTAATGTTATTTTAGAGGGAAAATACAAAATTTAAACATATATTAATATTTAAAAGTTCCTCATCACAAATAGTTTCACATGCTCAATTTTACGACAGGTAAAAATAAGCATTCACTATTGTCAACAAATAATCATATTTATGTCACAATAAGATTAAAAACAATTAGAATTATATGATAAAATTCACTAATTAGTCTTGTGCATAAACATATGAAAAGATAGAATAAAGAAAATGGAGAAAAATGATCAAAAATGGTCTAAAATAACCTTTCATGCGCCCCCACGCACCACTGTACAAATTTTTTAAAATAATAAAAATAAAATAAAATAAAATAATGATAATAATAATGATGATGATGATGATGAAGGTGATGATGATGATGATAATAATAATTATTATTATTAGAAAAAACTAAGGCAGTTGTTTTGTCAATCTCAGAGATCTTCTTCTTATTGGCTGGCAAACTAGAGACAGACGATCATGATCCCAACCTTACCAGCACCAGAGGTGTACTAATCAATGAACCCCCGAAGCCTACATGATTTTTGATTATAATTATTATAATTATAATAATAATAATAATTATTATTATTATTATTATTATCATCGTCGTCGTCGTCGTCGTCGTTATCAAGGTCTGGGACGACGCCGTATGGGTCATCCCTAACCTTTAGTCGGGCGAGCGGGTTCAACCCACCCGAGCTCGGCTTTCGGCCGCCCATTTCCTACTAGACTTGAGGGGTTTTCTTCCATTTTTCATGTTCTATGGATTTCCAATACCCTTTTTAGCCAAAAATACTCTAAACTTGAAAGCTTTTAACTCATTTCAGCCATTAACGACCTTTGAAAAATTTCAAAAAATCTCACCAAAAAATGAGATTCATTTACCCAAAACAAAGTTAAAAGCCAATATCAATAACCAACAATAATTTCTACACCATTAATGCATCATTTTGAGATCATTCATGCCAAAAACACAAGTTTGAAAAAATGGGTTTATACCCAAATGCAAGCCCTAAAATCAAATGACAATGAATCTCTGATACCAATTGTTATTCATAAATGCAGTGAGCAATAACCACAATACCAATATCTACATTATATTTAAAGTAATAACTAGACAATGAATGTACATAACTCCAATGTTGAGCATAACATCTTGATTCATTTTCTCCATTTAAGAGACCACAAACAAGAAAAAGTTAAAATACTTGTTCATAGTTGTGAAAAAAAGTAGTCCACCATAAAAGAGACGAGAATTATATATATTGCTTTTTCCAAGAAACCGTTCCTATATATAAAAACTAAGAATGACTTCTACTCTATAATCCTTAAAGAATCGCCTAAATGTATAAGTGATAGATAGATATTTTACTATATTTTACTACCTATATTTGATGTATTTTTCTTGATATTTTATACCTTTATTGTATATTTGGTACTTAATTTGCTTCAAGTGTGTTATAGAGTATAATTGCCTTCACGAACTTAAAGGAAAAGAATTCGGACGAAAACGGGACGTAAAATAGAGAATCAGTAATCTAGAAGGAGTGCACAACCGTGCATTTTCAAACAGTCGTGCATTTTTGTGATACTTGGCGAATTCTGATTATGCACGATCCGATGCACGGTCGTGCAGAACTTAAAAACTTAGATTTTCATATAAAATCGATGTTTCGGAGACAAAGAGAAAGAGGAGATGTTGGGAGGCGATTTCCAAAAGTAGGACTCGTTAAGAGGAGAAGTTGGGAGGTGATTTCCAAAAGTGGGACTCATTCTCTAATTGTGATTTTAAAGAAGTTAAAAACATGAAGATTTCATCGAAAGATCTATCGGAATACAAAGAATATTCGATAGAAGACAACCAAGAAGATTTGGAATTATGATTCCACTGTTTTCGATTCGTTTTTCTTTCATTGTATATTTGATTTCGTGTTCGATAATGTGTAACTAAACGTCCAGTTAGTTTTTAGGTTGGATGAACCTTATGCTAATACTTTGATATGATTTGATTCTTTTATTAATGCAATTGGTTGTTTAATATATTGTGATCTAATTACGCAATTTATTTATGTTCTAATAACCCGAGAACATTATATCATAATATGATTTCATGCGTAGAGATTGAGAACTCCTAGTGTGAATAGATCTACCGTAATTTGAAGGAATTCATTGCAACCCTAGAGATAGGAGAACATAAATCTTCCATATTAGAGTTAAACCTAAAAGAGGGATTCATCATACGGTAAAGCAATCCTATAAGATTTTGCCTAAGTAATTTGGTTAAAGACCTTAGGATTAGTTATTAGTTGACTCAAGGTCAGCTACTAGCATACCAAAAGAGTCTCCACAATTCAATATATTAACAAAACAATTGCATGATTAAAGATCAATCTGTTAAGAGTTTAAGGGGATTCGAACTTAGATACTAATTTCTAATAATGATAATTTTCTAAGTGAATTCCATTGTCTTTGCATTCATTATCATTTCCTATTTCTTTAATTGTTTAGTTTTTATTAACTTTTTTATTAAAAATATAAAATCAATCTGTAGGCTAGATAATAAGGGAAGAACAATTACTAGTATTCATAGCCTTTGTGGGATCGATTCGTACTTTTCGGTACTAGTTACAGCTACGTCGTATACTTGCAATTTACTACAATATTGCCTATCACGAAATAGATCAGTCAATAGGTCTATCTTTCTAATCAAATAAGATATACCATCAATAAATTTATCTCTATTTCTAAATATAAATATTAAGTCCATTCAAATTAATTTTTAAGACTTTTGTTTCAAGAAAGGTAAGAAAAAATAACTTTAGTAACTTAGGTAATATCTGTTAGAATATGTGACTTTGAAACAGTCAAAAATTTTATCAGAATATTTTCTTTAAGTTTAGATTTTATTTTATGCTGATTTAGATTAGATATTATCTGATTTTTGAATTTAAATTAGAGAAAGATTGTATAAATAGACAAATTTCTATTCAATAAAAATTGAGAAAGTCTTCTCCACATAAAAAAACCAAAAAAATTAACCTCAAGGCAAACGAAAAATCAAGTTTAAATCACTTGCATTTAGTAAAATGCTTATAACTAACTAATTGAAGTAATGTGCTAATTGGAACCCTGTGCAAGATCAACACAAAAGTGACCAAACTCCAAATCTCCTTCCTGATTCTTCAAAGTGACTGAAACTTATATTCTGAAACTCCTAATCTCAAGCAATAGAGCTCCAGGTTTCAGCACAGTAATGCAACAGAGTCCATGACACTTCCAAAGTAGCCGGATAGCCATCAAAGAAATGTCTTTCACATCCTCACCATATAATGTCTCCTTTAACTGTTAATTGCAATAATAGAGGGGAATCGGCCACAGATATGCTCTGTGCAATACCTGCTGACTTAAACTAAAATAATATGGTTTTTATGTTTTGCCTTCTTTGAATTGGCTAACACATTATGAAGACGAACATGCAGAAATCACATTATAAACTTCCCTAGCAAATTTTGGTAAAACAGAGTCAATCATGCAGAAGCTATGTATGAGGATTGTTCAGTGGCTGCAGAACAGCCTTAACAGACACCAACTATCTTTATCCATCCCATACTGGCAATTTCATATGATGTAAACATAGTACTACCACTTACAATCTCAAAGTTTCTTTACCGGTAATTAAATATTTATTTATAGCAGATCACCTCCATTTGTGCACTCTTCATTTTCTTTTCCCATTTGATTGGCAAGTTACAAAGCTCAAGGACAAGCAGGGAAACAAAATAAAGTTTCAAGAGGAACGAGTCCAATTCGTGAAGGGCAGAAAGAGACCAAGACACCACAAGAATTAAAACATGGTACAATATTTCCACCAATCATCCAATGATCTAAACAAGAACTGAACCGTCCTTGAACAAACAAGATTGAAATTACGTAGTACTGTCGGGTTAATCCCAGGAATTACTACAAGTAACAGACATAAACTGCACTAAAAAACAAAAGAAAGATAAAAACATAACGTAAGCTGTCTTTCTACACTGCCCATATAAAATCTCAAAATATAGAAAAAATCGAGTCCTTGGACAGAATAGCAACTCCAGCTGTCCACATCATCTTAATTGTTCTCTGATTACTGGTTCGACCCCTCTGGCAATATTGCAACTTTTGGTGCAAACTTTGCAAAGGCAAGTATAATCATTGCTTCTGCAGCAAAGGCCGTTTGCAAATACAGAAGCTGCCCGAGCAGCAGAGCCATAAAACTCGACTTTCAAGATTAGAACTCCACACAAGTATCCGATTTGTTCCGATTTCACCTTTTAAAGAACATAAAATGTTTAGGAAACGTAGGGAGAGAATTACTATATCCATCTTGATACATAAATGGTACAAGAAATACAATTCAATTTAAGTAGAAGCTTTTTTAAGGTGATATTATGTAATTCCACCCCACTGTCATGGCAGCTAATTGACCATACAATAGATTTCTAAAAATAACCCTTCAAGATGTTTATGGGTTTTGGACAGGCCAAAAACACAAATTTATTTTCCGATGAAGAATCATTAGCAAATGCAAGTGGGAGGCAAAAAGAAAATCGAGGGAGCATAAAAACATGGAATGAGGTGGCCAAATAATAGCTGGTATAATCATAGTCTTGTTTAAGTTATCATTGCGTTGAGCAAAAAGCTTTTACGCTCTTACCAAAAAACAATCCCAGCTTAGCATATCAAACTATATATATTTTTTCTTTTTCCAATAAGTGTGTACAATCAACCTTTGCTCATAGCTCGAATTCCATAACCACAAATAAGAGAATTTCCCATGACATACCTTCAAGCTCAGTGCACTCCAGGTCTTGCATTAGAAATAACTGAACTTCTTCATTTCACAACACAAGGAACGATGAAACCATGGAGAAATCAAAAAGCATGATGGCCCAACTGTAATTGAAGTATTGAGTTAGATAACGCAACAGCAATGAAAAAATTGAATAATCAGGTAATATGCAGGAATGTATTTTATGGAATTGTTCAATAGTAATCACCTTTTAAGAACTTGGATTTGGAATCCAACAGCACTGGGATGTTGATAAATAACATGTCCTGGAACATTGATATCCTACCAGAATTACAAATTGTATCATGCCACAGAAGTATGTAGCAAGGTTCCAACAGATTACAGATGCAGAACAGCAATTCTCACCACTAATAGGAGATAACAGTTGAATAACTTCACGAAATTGCATATGAATAGAGAGTTCCTGATTAGGAGACAAAGAATTGCCAAGGATGTTAGAATCCAAATAATCAGAGCAGTAGAGAAACAACTTATTAGCTACTTAGGTCAAAACAATCAAATTCTCCAGCCATTCATATTCATCTAAACAGAAACTTGGATACCCAAAATGCACAATTTATCCCGAAACAACAAATAAATGCAATTTGATCAGCAATTCTATAAAACTAATAATGTTGCAAATATTGTTGTAATAACATAAATCGCCGCAAAATGTACTCTAGTCAAAATATGCTCATTGATGAAAAGCTGGAAATAACAACATTATTAAGAGATGATCATTCTTTTAATGTTTTCTATAGTTTTGATGGTCATGGTTTGAAGGCAAATCTCTTCAAAGCTAGCATCTATTTTGGTAGGCCATTATGTTAGTTCCTACATTTAAATTTTAATAGTATGACAATAATTTATGAAAAAGAGAGGCAAAGATTACCTTTTCCAAGAATTAAAATACTATTTGCAGCCAAAGGTACAAGATCTTGTATCTTTTCACCAGTAAAAATTGCTCCAATAACTAAAAAACAAAATACAAATGTTGAGATACCTTCAGCAACTGAAAGCAAAGACATCTTCAGAAGTGGAGAAAGTGAAGTAGAAATACAGAAGTTAGAAGAGATAATAAAATATGGGATCATGATATATTAAAAAAACCCAATACATGTTATTGGGAGGATTTGCATATGACAAGATAAAAGCAAAAAAACTGGAACAAACTTTATGTTAACAACAAAAAGCATGTAGGAATTGTCAAAGTGGTATATATGTTGAAGGGAATGCATTCATAATTAGAAAACAGCCAAATTAGAATTTGGATTATAACAAAACCTGAGATATCTGTTAATTTCTCCTGATTCCCATTGCCATCAGTATTGTTAACAGCAGCATCTGTGTCAGGTGCATTCATAACATGCACAGAATAAAATCCATCTGATATCCAAAAGGTTTTACCTACAAATTCATATTAGCATCTTCAGTAGTTTTACTATTTCCACCAAAATTAGAGGCCAAAAGGTATTAACCACTTAAATAAACAAGACAACATCTCGATTTTCTTTAGTAAAGGCCAAATGTTGTCATCCATTCCTCATGAACATGAAACTAATAATAACAAAAAACTGGTCGTTACCACATTATCAATGTGGTCTAACTACTGTTTGAAAATGTAAGCAATACAAAAGTTGAATAAGGAACTATGAGATACATACTTGAAGGAACATCAGGGATGACAGCCATCTTCTGAACACTCATACTATGATGCAATTGCATCATGTTAGAGGCAATGTTTGATCCACCTATGGGAATAGAAACATTTAAGATATGCAAGTCCCCATTTGAGTCCAGTATTATAAACCTTTTAGAGGATAGGGCCTGGATGGAAACAGTCTTGATGGTTATAGATTTCAAGCTTTCCGCTTCCTTTCTCTGAAATGCTACAAAACAAGCACCTCCTTCAACAGAGTCTTGTCTGCATTTGAGAGATCTCTGCTTTACTACAAGTGAATATGCATAATTAGCTCCACAAGCCAGTGGTTACTTAACTGTTAATGAGCATCTCAATGCCATGAAATCACAGAATATGATTATTGTTTTTAGAAACATGATCAAATTGTACAAAGCCTCAGAATTATTTGGAACAAATCCAAAGAAAGAAGAAAAGTTTTAGCAACCTCCATTGGTTAGAGAGAACACAAGAGACTGTCCCCAATCAAAGACATTTCTATTAATCAGCAGTTTACCATCTAGAGGCATCCTTATGATTTAAGCAAAGGAGAGCACCTCCCTTAATATGACTTGCATCCATTCCTGGACAAAAGAAATTCTTTCAAACAATCTGTCAGAGCAACCACACATAAAAGAATGATCTCCATACGTAGAGCACATAAAATGGCATATATGTGGTCTTTATACATGGAGTTACCAGACCCATATTCTGACACAACTACGTAAGAAATAAGTACAACGTTCTTTTCAAAGGAACAAAACCTTTTCACTGGTAGGAAGAGTACCATTGAACCTCATGCAAGAAAAGAAAAAAAAAAAGGAAAAGGGCACAAAGATATTTTCTCATCATTAAGATTCAATCATCAAATCAAGGATGAACCTTGTTCCCTATGTTATTTACTATTGATTTACCTCAGCAATTGATAACCTCTCCTATTTATTTGATGGCACAATAAGAACATTATTAATAAGTGATCCATTGCCACTAAAATGAGCAAGAAACAAAAGATTAGCACATCAAATGGAGAGTCTGTCAACAAAAGGAAGCAACAAGCTAACTATACTGTCTAGACTAATTGCACAAAGTGATCAAGAAAATCCATCTACTCATCAGCTACACAGTTGCCTGATTTCCCTTTTAATATTTAGCTCTCTCTTTCTCTCTTTTTGGAAAGAAAACATATTTAGTAACAAAAAAAGAAAGAAAGAAGGATTAGGTATCTGGCAGAGGAAAAGATTTTTTGACAAAGAGAAAAGTACAAATTGAAAGTATCAAATCAACTTGGTTCATGAAATTAACACGCCTCCCATCGTCTAGTAAGATAATATGAAGAAAACACCCTTTCCATATTGATAACTGCCACTCCACAACATTATCCTAAAAGACTTGGCAACTCTTCTCAGCAAAAACACAAGTTACAATAACAGTGAAGAGCATTTATACCCTTTTGCCTCCTTCCATCCATCAAACATATTAATTTCCCAAACCTAGACAATCAAATGTAAATTGTGGAAGAAGAAATATAATGTAAAAGGATATCAGTACAATAATTGGCAATACATAGTCCAAGCAAAATGCCTATTAAATTCTGATGATTGCTTTCTTTTCTAAAAGCAGCAGCATGTTAAAGATCAAGTTCATGACAATCACATTCAATTACTTGAATAACTTTTATAAGTTCAGCTCTTGAAGCTCTCAAGGTATGACAAAAGACCAACATAGATGAAGCGGACTAGCTACAGGTTCAATAACAAATGGGAAGAACAGACAACTAAGAAAGTAGAATGGTGAACTGTTTGTATATTATCTCGAAAGACAACTTGCCAATCACAAAATTCAAATTCACAAATTAATCCAGCAGAGCACGTTTATGTTTTGCACAAGGCGGCACAAGAACATGTGTTTTAATAAATTTTCTTGATTTTGAAGGTAAGACATATTACTGTACGGAATTCAGTGATCCATCTCCAAAGTTACTAGTACCAAATATAACTACCGAATATAACTAACTTCCTTTTGGTGAAAAAGAAAAGGTAAACACTAGCGTGATTCTACTTTAGGAGAAACCTCCTTCAACTTCAGTAATGCTTGTAGAAATAGATCTCCCAGATTCAAATGCCTGGAGATAATCTAACAAGATATTCTTAAAAAGGTGTTCTTATAACTGATACCAGGAGACTAAATTAATATATTTCCTAAAACAAATACATCGAATAGCTATTACTTACTCAACTTCCTCCAAATTAAACTAATTATAAACATAAGCAACCTTAAAAAAGAACACACCAGATAAGTTACTTACCGGATGGATAATCCTTCTCATTCTTTCCATCTGAGGCAACAATAAAATCATTCTCTGAAGTCAAACGACAACGAGTATCATTGCCAATCACCCCATTTGGCAATCTAATTCCCTTAGTGTCCAATTTGCCATTCAAATCCAAGTTCCTATTCAACTTTAAATTCTTAACTTTAGCCTTGCCTTTCACCAATTGCCTCAAACTGAAAATCCGAACCCCATTATCCTCCCCAAGAATCAAGAACCCATACGACAAACTCATTGTCGAAACCGGCACGCAGCATTCAACCACAGCACACCTCATCAATTTCACCACATCACCGTCGCCGTCACCAATCAGTTTGACCGCAAAGACACAAAGTTTCTTACTTGAAACAGAATACATCACAAAGAAGTTGGTAGACCCAACAATCCTTACTGAAACCCCATGATTCACATCAACCAACGCTCCAAGCTTTGGATCAAAACAAAGCCCCTTCTGATTGCAAACAACTTGAGCCTTCGAAAAAAGATTGCTTTTCTGAATGATGTAGAATCTAAACAGCACCTGGGAGCCACCCTTATGAGGGCCAACAACAAGAAAAACGACTGTTGGGTTAGGGTTTTTGTGGGATTGGAGGAGGAGGAAAGTAGAAGAAGAGGAAGGTGAAGGAATGAGGATTTGGGGTTGAAGAGGGAGAGGGGAAGAGGAAAAGGAAGGGTAGAGAGAGATGGAAGAATCAGAGTGTAAAAGGGCTAGAGAGAGAGAGTTTGGTTCAAAGAGTACAGAGGTGGCATGAGGAAGAAGAGGAGGGATTAAAAGTTTGGAAGATTGGACAAGTACCATTGTTGTCGGGTCAACGACCTGAGATTCGTTGGGGTGGTGGTTGTTAGGACATTGGAGATGCTGGACATTGGAGACCCGTTGGCTCTGTTGTTGTTGTTCTTCTGGTTCTGAGAAGTAAAGGTAGGGTGCTGACGTCTGAAAAGAAGGTTTCTCCGTTAACGGAGAAGCGCTTTGTGGCTGTATCAGCCATGGATAGATCCAAAGCTCTCTCCTTTTAGCTCTTACTCTTTCCCCTTTCACTCGCAGAAACTGTAAGTGTAAGTCGTGTATAAGTCGACTTGTACAATGGGTAAGTCGACTTACACGCATTCAGTACAGATAAGTCGA